>JAMPIO010000039.1:600000-813429 GCA_024699865.1 Aphelenchoides fujianensis | reverse complement strand
GCCACAACGATCGGCGTCTTCAGTGCACAACCTTCTACAATGGAAGAGAGAACGAATATCAAACGATTTTCATTGTTTATGACTTCTATTGCATCCGTTCATCGATCCTAACCACGTTTTTGAAGGGAGCGTTGTTAAACGCAAACGAAATGCGCTATGCGTTAGAAAGTGCTTCAAACCGCCGTCTCGGCCTGTTCTTCCGCGGCGGCGGCTTGTTTGCCGGTCGCCTTCGGTGAGGAACGGGCTGTGCGGGAGGCGGCGGAATTTTTCTTCTTTCGACATTCACTTGGTAGGGCGTCTCGCTCGTTCTCTTTGTCGCCGTCGGCTTCGTCGGACTCTTTTGCTCCGCCGATTTTCGTCGTTTGCGAGAGAGCGCGACGAATAACGAAGAGGACGAAGAGGACGATCCCTTGACTTCCATTGACGATCGTGAACAACCAATGCCAAATGGTCGCTTGCGGAGAGAAGAGACTCAAGTATTGAAGGGCCTGCAATGACGAATGCCTTCAACCGCTTGAATGTGTGGCCTACCCAAGGGACGCCCAACAGGAACTGCATGTTGAGGATCGCGAGCAGTTTTGTCTCTCGCTTTGAGCCGATTTACTGTCGTCAGCGTGTTCGTGTCCTGTTGCATGAGCAAACGCCGGATCGGAGACCAGCAACCGACTTGAGGGAAGAAGCGAACGACCACGACGATCAAACCGACGGCTCCGTTCAACACCATGAACGAAATCGGGACGACTACCGCCCACAGAACATCGGCGGCTCGAATCCAACAGAAATCGTCCGCACGGCTGTAGAACGAGTCATCAAAAAGGTACGCGATCAGAGAAATTAGCATTGGAACAGCTGAAGAGAGTCAGTAAAATAAACGAAACCACGGCTACCAAAAGAAGTGAGCAGGATGACCGCGTCGTGAGTGGCAATCAAAAGCCACTCGTCCATTTGAGACGACCAAGCAAACCGCCTCAGCACTCGCCATGCTTGAAAGCACGACAGAAAAATGGAACTGCAAGAAAGACGTTAGTAAAACCAGAAAATGAACTAACCTCAGCAGCAAGTAGTACGAAAGAGCCGCAACCAGACTGCAGCCCAATTGGCCCAATCCTCGTCTCGAATCGGAGAAGACGCCAAACAAGAGGTAAAAGAAAAAGAGAGTGGTCGTGTAGACGAAAGTGAGCAACTCGACTCGAAATTTCATCGAAGGATGCTTCACAAAGAAGCTCGACATTCGAGTCCGCACCGCCTTCGATCTAAACGACAGAAACTATGGGAGGCGATCAAGTCAAGACGTACAAATTCGCGTGCTGAATGACAGCCATGAGAAGAAGGCAAGTGCCCGACGCGACCACTAAGAAATTTCCGACGATCAGCAGTGTCGATGAACACAACGCCGGGTCAGTTGAGGACCTTTCCACGAGCAAAGTGAAGTCTAGAAGAAAAGAATGAACAGCTAATTGCGCAAATCTTACCGGTTAGATGCGGGCACTCCGCAACGAACATCCCATCCTTCTCAGTAGTTGTACACATGTCCGTAGACGACCAGTCCTCTCCCGTCCACCAGGAGACTTTGTGGGTGCCGTGCAATGAACGTTTGATCTAAAAACAAAAACGTAAAAATCCAAGGAAATGCCGTTTCGCTCACATCCTTCGACGCGAACTGCACCCTCGCTTTTCCTGTTGTGTTGTGAAACACGACGGCGCTGACCACCGGCCTTCCTTCCGGCAGCATTTTCACTCGACAGCGATCCTCACTCGATTCTTTCTACTAAAAAGAAACAAGTAAAGAAGTAAACAATGCTACCAACTTCGTCTTCTGATCCAAATCGACGCATTAGACGAATTTCAGAGGGTCCCAAGAGACCATCCACATCGTTCGCTATTTCGACGGGATCGGCGGGCGGCAGAAACAGTTGAGTTCGTCGATAAACAACAAGGTAGAACGGAACCGTCTGTCCGTCAACACACGCGACGTTGCCGGGATCTCGATCGACGCAACTGGAATTTTTCTGCGGATCGATTGGGCCGAAAAAATCGCCGAAATCAGCCGCTCCCTCGGCCGTTCCCTCTTGTGGACAGGCGGACGAGTCGTGCCGTTTGCGCATCGCCAAACTGCTTCCATCCAGCAACTCCAAGTTGTGCTCTGCGTTCAACAAAAACTGTTCCACCGACCGGAGAATTCGCGGGCTGCTGTTAAACACATTGGCCGCCTTGAAGTGAACGAAGGGTATCTTGAGCGTATCGTCATACAAGCCGTATACGCTAGCGCAGTCCTGCAATGATCTATTGCTCGTTTTATTCGAGTGCAATCACCTGTAGTTTGATGCATTGTACAGCAGAGATCTTTGTGAGAATATACGAGAGCATGTAAACGTCACTCGCACTTAATTGGGCAGCGGATTTGAGCGCTTTTTGTGTTCGCGCGATGTAGTCGGTAACCGTTTGATTGGTTAAAGGGCGGTCGTCGCAATAGACTTCCTCCATTTGATTCTGCGGGTCGTGACAATGAATCTCATATGGCTCTGCAAGGATAGGATTAACAAGCGAAAAGAAGCCTACCGGTCGTGTTCTTTAAAATCACTTTTTGTGTTGTTATGGATGTCGATGGTGTGTGCGTGGTGCTTGTCGTCTTCGTGCTTGAAGACAGAGTACTTGAGTGAGTGGTCGGTCCGGCCGTAGTAGTCGAAGTGGTAGAAATGAAGGTTGTGGTAGAAGTGACGGTTGTTGTTGAGGTGAGAACGACCGGCGTTGTAGTTGAAGTAGGAGTCGGCGTTGTGGAGGTGCTTGTCGGTTGGGTGGACGTGAAAGTAGAGGTCTCGTCTTTCCGAACATTTCCTTGGCACAATCCACTCCCCTCGCTGTCGTACTCGTTGCAACACACACAATAATCTGCAGCCAGTCATCGAAAAGAAAACAGAGTACTCACTCATATCCGGTGGCTGCTCGCCGTCACTGAACTGCATTGTCGTCAAGCATTCGTTCGGCGCCCATGTCGCCTCTCCAATGTCAGGAAACATGTAATCGTCGACAATGTCTGCTTCGAACAATACTTCGCACAGCTGGGCTGGAAAAGAAAAATGAAGAGAAAAAAGGTCGTACCATTAGATGCCGATCCTGACCGTGAACAAAGAGAAAACGAATAAGCAATCGGTTTCTCGTCAGTAAGTGATGGAAACTGGCAGTCAATGCCGCCTGGGCAAAAGCCTGCGCAACTGAAAACCCCCATCACTAATTTGCGTGTAGTAGTTTTCTCTTACCAGGCATAATTGTCGACTGAACTGTTATTTTTATAGCGGAACTCATGGCCCACGGTGTAACTGCGATTTGCGAATTCTTCTCCGAGCAGCTCGACGTAGATCGTCTGGTCGACATACGTGAATTCAACGGACATTCGCAGCGGAGGTCCCGCCGAAAAGCGGACAGGCACGGTGAAAAAATCAAAGAAGCCGTCGTAGTTCGCCAAAAACGTGGAGCAAACGTTTTCATCGAGTCGTGGGAACGAATAGGAAGAAGCATGATTGTTTCTGCCTTGGGTGTTCACAAAACTCCAATAAAGCAAAAACAGCGACAACCCATGCATAGCGTATAGCCGTTGATGGTTGGACGAAAAACTCGTCAATTGTCCACAGAAATTTCTATACAACGCTCTTCGCGGAACTTCTAATCAACGTGCGGCGGAAGAACGGGACTCCTGCCGTTTACGCTCCGAGTCTAATGCGTAAACAATTAGAAGGAAAAGGATTAGAACACCACGACGCTTTGAACTTCCGAACTTCCCGTCCGTTCTTCCCCGTTCTTCTCCGTCTTCTTATCACTCTTCCTTGTTCGGCATTGGCTTCCGGAACTCGGGAAGCGCTATTAGTACGCGAATTTGCGCCGCTTGAACGAGTTAACCTTTTGATAAGCGGCGTTCAGAAGTGCTGGAATGTTGGCCGTTGTTCTCGGGGGTTTGACGATTCGTAAAAAACTCTTTGTCCGAGTGTCAACGGAGAGATTTATTTGAACCGAACGACACACAAACAACGAGAACAACAACGAACGAAATCAGTAAGGCAAGAACCGAATTGGCGGCAAAACTAATCAAGAGGCGGGGATTCCTGGTGCTTCCCGCTCACAAATCGGAGGTCTGCGCGAAAACCTTCTGGACGAGCTCCTCGACGGACAGCGGGCGCTCGTTCTCTGCCTCGTTCTCTTCGACGGCAGCGGGTGAAGGCGGCCGTTCGACCACTTTGGGCGTGTCCTCGGCGACGTCCTTGTGCGTGTCCTCGGGCGGGAGCTCCTGAACGAAAAGAAGCGATCAGCCGACCGCCCGTTCACTCACCTCCGCAGTCTGCTGTTGGATCCACGCCTCGAAGAGCGGCCCCAACTTGCCGAACGTCTTGCCGAATTCGTACATCGAGACGTACCGTTGGTCGCACTTGACGCCGTGAGCCGCGGCGATCGCGCGGGCGACGGCGTCCTGGCTCAAGCCTGCAATTCGGCGGAAGAGTGGGCAAACGAGCGGCCGAACTCACCCAACGCGAGCCGCCGCTTTCGAAACTCGGCGCCGGCCGTCTGCTGCTCGCCGTCCGGCGGGCGCTCGGCTGAAAGAAGCGGGCGGTTCGAAGAGAGAGGCGAGAACTCACCGCTCTCCCGCCGCTTCCGCTTTTTGATCGCGGGCGTCGGTTGGGGCTCGAGCGGCGCCGCGGTCCGCTTCTTCTTGCGGGCGACCTTCGGGGGCACGACCGCAACGGAGGTTTCCTTCTGCACGGTGGGCGGCTCCACCTGCACGCCTTTCTGCAGAAAGTGTTCGGCGCGCCGCCCGTCCTCTACCATCGCCCGCAGGCCGAAGAGGAGGGCGCGGTAGAGGAACTCGTCTTCGCGCTCGGGAGCGGGCGGCGAGGTCTCCTGGAAGCCAGCGAAAGGTAAGCGAGAATCTCGCGGCAACTCACCGAATCGGAGTTCATCGTGCGGACTGCTGGATCCAGGCCTGAAATCAGCGGAAATTGGAGGAAGTGGGGCGCAGACGAAGGAAAAAGTGATCGGAAAAGCGGCGGAAGAAACTGCGGACGCGACCGGGCGAACGCCAGCGAAACGCCCAACAACCGCGTTTTGCACGCCGCCCGCCGCCTGCCGCGTCGTGAGGCCGGCGGTCGGGCGAGTCGGCGGCCTTCCGCTCCGCTCGCTTTCGATCGGCGGGCGCCTTGCGAAATTCGCCGCAAGGACGGAAAAGATTCAAAGGTTCACAAAAGATCGAAACGGCAGATGATTAGCGGCCAGGGGAAACTGATCCCGCTGATCCCCATTAAATGTGCGGTTAACCTTGTTACACGACGAGAGACCAATCCGTGTACAATACTAATTAATCGGACGCAGTGTCGTTTGCCGCCCGCTGTGAATTCCACCCGCCCGGTGTCAACGACAAGCAGCGAAATGCAGTTGCCTATCACAAACGTTGTTTGGCTGACAAACGAAACACAAATGTTCAACGCAATACGGTAGTCCTGTGGGCTTCCCGAAGCCACCTGTCTGTTGAAAGCCGCCCCGACTGCCCGCCGGCTTGTTTGCGCAGCCGTGTTTCGAGTGATCCGCAGTCAAGCAGGCAGCGGGGGTGCGGGGGCAGACGGGCACGACCGGGGAGGATTCTTTTGTCTCCGCAAAAAGAACGAACGTCAAAACGGAGCAGAAGAGCGAACCCGCGGCCAACTTGGACGCCGTTCGACGTTTCTCGAGCACAAACATCGGCCCGAGTTGCAGAAGAATTGCGAGTATAAAAGCGGCCAGCGGGATGCCCTTATTCACTCCATTCCAAGATGAGGCTCTGGACAGCGCTTTCCCTTCTCCTCCTCGTTCTTTCGGTCGTCGAGTCCACTTTGAGTCGGCATTCACGAGCGGTAAGCGATCGATTGAGCGAATTCTTCAGCTGTCGTTTAGGTCCACAAGAAGCGTGCCGTTCACAAGAAACAGGCGCCCGCCCATCGTCGCCCCGCCCACCCGCCTGCCCACAAAAAGCACGCCCCTGCTCACCACCGCCCCGTCCACGCCCCCAAGAAGAAGAAGGCCGCCCACTCGCATGGCCCGACCTTCCGCATGGCTGCGATGGACAAACGACGATCACGGGCGATTCGCGCGGGCGCGCTTTGCGGTGAGCAGCTGAGAGGATGGCGGATAATCCAAGTGTTTGCAGGCAACTTGGCGGTGAACTGCGGACAAGCAAACCACTTGTGCGGCCAGGAGGAATTTTACTCGATCGTGAACAGATTTTGCAAAATGGAGTGCGGATTCTGCGCACCCACCGGCACTCACTGCAAGGACAAACTGCCCCAAAAGTACGCAAGAATCCCCGTCCTACTCCTTCATTCCCACTTTCAGATGCCGCCAGTGGAAGCGGGAGGGATTGTGCACCAGCATAATTTTCAAGAAGAACGTCGCGCGGCAGATGTGCGCAAAGACCTGCAAGTGAGTTCTCGATCATTTGCTTGCTTGTTCATCCCTGGAGTGATTGCAGACTGTGCGGATCGGTCGATTGCTCCAAGTCGGCGACCAAGTTCCTTCCCGAGTGCTTGAGCAAGACGTGCAAGCGCAAGAACATGCAGAAGCGGAAGGAGTGCAAGCAGTGGTGCAAGAAGCATGCGGACCAGTGCGGAAAGAACGACAACGGCGACGACGACAGCCGCGAAAAGCCGGCCGACTGCGATTCGACGACCGCAAAGTACACGCCCCAGTGCATCGCCCAGACGTGTGCAAAGCCGGAGGAGAAGACTAAGCAGGAGTGTGTGCAGTTCTGCCAGAAGAACCCCACCGCTCCCGCTTGTGCGCCCGCTCCGGCCGCAAATCCTTGCGATGAGCTCGACCACTTCCTCGAAGAGCGCTGTCTGGGCGAGTTCTGCTCGCGGAACGCAACCACAAAGGCCACCATCCACTGTCAGCTGTACTGCGGCCGCAACCCGGCGAACGCGACCGCCTGCACGGGCGTCACGGCTCTCGACTGCGAGAACGCGCAGGCCAAATTCCAGCCGCCCTGTCTGCAGCACACGTGCCGAAAGGACACGGAGAAGCAGGCGACCGAGTGCGTCACTTGGTGCGATCAGTTCCCGAACAACTCGTCCTGCGCGAACGTCCAGCCGGCGCCCAACGCGACGTGCGACAACCCCACGGGGACGATCACCAAATGTGAGCAGAACGAAATGAAGGCGTTTGATCATTGCATTGCGTTTGGACGACAACTCGTGCGGCTTCTACACGTGCAGGAAGACGGCCGAGAAGACGGTGGCGGAATGCAAGACTTTCTGCGATGCCAACCCGGCCAACACCACTTGTTTGCTCCCTTCGCTTCTGTTCACTTCGTCTATTCGATTGTTTTGAGGTGCGAAAGTGGAGCCGACGGCCAACGCGCAGTGCGACACGCCGACTTCGCCGGCCGCCAAGTACGAAGCGAATTGCGGTAAGCACGCCCCTTGTCTGCTCTCACCCCTCGTCTTCAGCCACCTACACGTGCCGAAAAGATGCCGAGAAGTCGCTTAACGGCTGCAAGAATTGGTGCAAAGACAAACCGGGAGCCCCCGAGTGCCGCGGCGTTGAACCCGTGAGTTTCTTCTTTTGACCGCCCTCCATTGTTTCTTCAGCCGGCGGACGCGAATTGCGATGCCCAGGCGAAGGCCTTCACGGACGAGTGTCTCGCGTACACGTGCAGAAAGACGGCCTCAATGGTGCGACCGGAATGCGACAACTTCTGCCGCTTCAAGCCGACGAACGGAACGTGCACCTTCTACCTTTGAGCCGAGTCTTCTAAATAGTGTTGATCAAAATAAACCGCTGGTTAGCAATCCTTCTGTTTATTACCGGGGTTATAGACTGGCTGCATCTCCGACACCCATTCGTGAATTCCGAGGAACAAGCCGCCGTTCCTCCACAAAACTCACTTTAAGGCGAAACGAAAAGACGGTGGCGCCACTAATCAAATCAATGGCTAGAAGAAGTCTTGCTATGCGGAATCACGCCTTTTCTTTTCAATTCAACAAACGGGAAACGTGTGCACTCGTCGCAATTGGAAGGAACGCTTGTGTTTCTTTTGAACGGCGAGCGGTGGGTGGCGCGTTCCTTGTACTCCGCGTTAAGGGCAGACGTTCTTGATCGAAGACCGGCGAATCGAATTGACCGCCCGCCTTTGAACTTCTTTATAAGCAGCGGAGTGCAGAAGAGACATCAGTACTTCTTCCAGTCTATCGAGTGCTTCTTCTCAAACGATGCTCACCCTCATCGGAAACGCGCTGTCCCACGTGCTGGCGTTCATTGACTACAACCCGCACGGATCGTGAGTGTCCTTCTTTCTGCTCCCCTTTATTATCGTCTACGTTCAGGAAAGAGAAGGCCGCTGCTCAACCAATCGACCGGCTACAGCACCGCAAGCTCTCCTTCTGGGCGCACAAGAAGACGTCCGACTCTCTCGACCGCCACTCCAGCCATTTGCACGCGGCTTGACACGACGGTTCCGCTGCCGATGTCCCGCAAGGCGGACTTCAATTGATCTGATTCCGTGTCTTTTCGTCAGTTTCTTTGAATAAATTATGATTAAGAAGCGCTATGCACGCGTCATCTCACGTCATTCACAAAACGAGGCACAGGCCGGAGACCAAGCCATTTGATGAACATTCGCATTTGTCGGAGGAGTGCCCGATCACTCATCAAGAGCCGTGAGCAATAACTCGAGGCATGAATCCCTTGTGACTGCTGCTCACCTCTGCTCGTTTTTGTCGGAGTTCACTTCTCGATGACGAGTGAGAGCGGAGGAAGAGGGAGTGCCGGCAGACGGCTCTTTCCGCTTGCGTTGGGGTGATAAAAGAAGACACCTTTGTGTGTCGCTCAAAGAGTTTTGGAGCAATGTTCTACGGAGTCTTTATTCTGCTACTCTTTTCGACCACAGCGGAAGCCGCAAAGGTCGTCCGCTGGACGTTCTTCGGTGGAGATCGCTTGGAGCCGTATTTCATGATCACTGTCGGAACTCCAGGTGAACACACACAATGACCCCTATTTTTTCATTCTTTCTTTAGGACAAGTGGAAGGCGTCGTGCTCATGAAGGGAACGTCCGCAGTGAACCTGATCCTCACGAACGAGCCGGTCCTGTTCGATCCCAAGTGCGTAGTCGAAAATGGAGAGCTCGTAATCCCTTATTTGTTCCAGGAACTCGACCACCTTCCGCAAGATTGGAGACATCGCAAATCCGGACGGCATTCGAGGGACGGACACGATCAACGTACGCGCTCTCTCGTCCATGCCTTCATGCCCTCTTGCTTGTGTTCAGATTAACCAAGGCGAAGTGACGGCCGAGGTCACGATCGACGTGGTGGACGTTCACTACTACCTGAGCGACTGGGGGATCGGCGCCTTCGAACTCGACCGGCCGGCCGACCGCTCGCAGACTTCCTTCCTCGAAACGATCCTCAACGAACTGGACACGAAAGAGGCGGTCTTCAGCAACGATCGGTTGGCACCCGAGTTCTCTTGGATTCATTTTTTGTGGAGTGTTTAGAGCGTGTTTCTTCACCGAAGCGCCCTTCTTCATGGGCGAGTTCACGCTGGGCGGCCGGGCGCCCGATCGCTGCGGCGCCGACTGGACGCTCGTGGCCGACGGCGACACAACCGGAAAGCACCAATGGTCCTTCCCTATCGACAAGTTCGTCGTCTAGATACACGTTAGACATCCTCTTGTGCTCAGGTTCGCGTTCGGGACGAGCGCGTCGAACAAGCCGGGGATCGCGGGCTTCCAGCTCGTGCCCTCGTTCATGGTCGTCCCGCAACGATTCCGCGCCGCCATCCTGCAGCAGTTGGGCGCGAACGACGAGAAGAACGTCCCGTGCACGGCATCGGACAACTTTGTCTTCACGATCGGCGGATGGGAGGTGCGCATCCCGCCCGAAGACTACCTGCAGGAGACGGACGGGATCTGCGCCCTGCGGGTGACTTTCGGGGCGGACGGCTCGTTCTTCTCGCTTCTGCCTTCCATCTTCAAAGACCACTGCATCCTGCTGGATTACGGCCAGCAGAAACTGGGCCTCGCTTCGCGGCTGGACGAACAAGTGCCCACGAACTGCACGGCCGGCAGCCCGACGACTCCGCCGCCCACGACGCCGAAAGGAAGTGCCCAGTGGGAACCCGCCATGATCACTTCTTTCCTTTTTCTTCTGGTTCTCTGCTTCCATTAATTGCTTTTAAAATAAACGCAAGATCGCTTTCCGTTTGATTGTGGTTGCAGAAGAAATGAGGAACGCTTACCACTAAAAGCAAACAAAAAAGATCAGGGAATGATCGAGAGCATGAGTCACCAGTCGAAGCAAAGCGAGTGAGCGCCTGCAGAGTCCAAAAGTACGCGATCGCCAAGAAAAGCTCCGATTAAACGCAATCGATGCTTCACGTGCGGATCCGTTTTCCAACAGAAAGCGCCCGCCGGTCCAACTGTACACTCGGCGGCGGCCTGTAGTTTGTGGGGAACGCTGGACTCGGCGAGTGGAGGGCGGTGCTTTCCGCATTGCGTTCGCTTATTTTAACGAGGGGTTGGATGCTTGAAAGAATTCATTTATCTTGCAGTCGCAATGTCGATTGCTGTGAACTTGCTGGGGAAGCGCGAGGAATTGAGCGCCGAGAATGCGAAGTACGCGTCCGCTCTGGAGGAGGGCGGTCGGGTGTTGCGCGAAGTGCACGCGATGTTCAACTTGACGGAGCTGGAGCGGAAGGAGGGCTGGAAGAAGGAGGCCGAGAAGGACGGGAATGTCGTGTACTCGCGGGACGGCAAGAACGGAAAGATTTTCTACATGAAGGCGAGTTCTTTCACTCGATCCTCAATCCTCTTGTTTGATTGCAGTTCACAATTCCGATGGCGGTCGAGGACTACGTGGACGAGGAGTGGAATTGGGTGAGTTCTCTTCCGCTTGCCGTCTTCAATCCTTCTGCAGCTGCACGAAGCGCACCTCTGGAACGAGACGATGAAGAGCGGGCGGGTGGTCGTCCGGCTGACGGACAACGCGGACATCGTTCACGTGAGTCCTCCCTTCCTCATTCAACGCTCTCCTCTCCTGCAGGTCGAGAACAAGGGAATGGCGATGATCTCCGGCCGGGACATGGTCCAAGTGCGCGTCAAACGGCAGCTCGACGACTTCCTCTATTTCGGCGGCCGGTCGGTCGAACTGCCCGAACTGCCCGAGCGGGAGGGACTCGTGCGGGCGACCGTTCACTTGGCGGGGATCCGCTGCGCCCGCACCCCGCGGACGCCGCCCAGTCGGAGGCCGAACTCGTCTTCTGCGTGGACATGGGCGGCTACTTGCCGATGGGAGTCTTGAACAAGGTCCGTGCTTTCAACTTGCCTTTTTAATCGTCTGTTGCAGTTCATGGGAACGATGATGCTGAAGTCGGTCGAAATGCACAAGAAGCGGGCGGAACACCGCGCTAAACGTCAATCTTCTCGAATGTGATTCCAAAAGCTCTTGTTTGTGTGAGGAGTGATTCAATAAACTGAACGAATGAACGAGAGTTGTTGTCGACCAGCAAGCAAAAAGTGCGACCTCCGAGCGGTGGGGCGAGCGGCGGGAAGCCCCTTGCACAGACTACAAGTGTACACTCGCGGCTTCTCTCGCAGGGTCCAAGTGTATCACAAAATACACGAGAGAGCAGACGGATTTCCGCTTTTTTCGGTCGACAGCGAGCGTCCGCATTTTTTTGGAAGGTCGGGCACTTCCGCTTTCTCTCGATTAAAACGAACGAGTTGTTCCGGGTTCTTGGCGGAAATGAAAGCGAGCACTCTTCAATTGCTCTTGGCCGTCCTTTCGTCCCGATGGACGGCCGACGGGCTGAAGTTTCTCGTGTACAACCCGCGCATGAACTGCAAATCGCACACCACATTCATGGGCAAGCTGGCGGACACGCTCGCTGCAGCTGGGCACGAGGTGGTGAGTTCCCGGTTGTTTACTCGTTTCTACTCGGCCGTTTGAGATCTCCTACCACCCGATCTACACGAACGATTTCAACGCGACGGGCGTTCGGTTGGCCCGAACGGTCGAGTGGCGGCCGTCCTTCCCGCCGCCCTTTACCGCCGCCTTCATGCAGGAGACGATGTGGGGCGGGATGTCCTGGAGCGGGGCTCTTTCGATGGCCAAATCGGTGGGCTCTTCTTTTTTCACTCATTCACTGACTTCTATTGTGTTCAGTTCTCGTCACTCTGGCCCAATCTCGTCAAATGCTGTGAAGGTGCGGGCAGAAACGAGTACCAGCATGATCGTGTAGTTTAGAGCAGTTGAGCGACGAAGGGATGATGCAGCAACTGGAGGACGAACACTTCGATTTGGCGCTCATGGAGATCGTCGAGCCGTGCATCTTTGGGATTTTGGAGAGGATTCAAGTGAAGGTAGCTTCTTTCGCTCATTCGAATCACCCCTGTTCGTTCCAGAAGTTCATCCTCGTGTCTTCGTTCCCGCTCCCACTCGCTGTCTCCGAGTGGTTCGGACTGCCGGCCGCCTCGAGTTTCGTTCCCGGTTCGTCCGATCGATCCTTTCCATCATCCTCTTTCTTGTGTTCAGCCTCGATCGCCCCGTACGGCGAGCAGATGTCCTTTGTGGAGAGGACGGCCAACTGGCTGATGGGCAAAGGAATGGGGCTCCTGTTCGGCTCGTTCGCTTCTTTCGTCCAACCGGTCATTCGGGAGAAAGTGAACTCAACTTTCGACTTCCACGTGCGTTCCAGTGATTTCCCTTCCATTTTACCCCAATGGATTCCAGAAACGAGTGGCTGAAGCCTCGTACATCTTCGTGAACCAGGACGAGTTCCTCGACCATCCGCGGCCACTCTCCGCAAAGATCGTCCACATCGGCGGCGTTGGGATCTCCCGCCAGCACGTGAAGCCGCTTCCAACGGTTCGTCCACCCGCTTATATCATTAAACTCATCCGTTTGCTTCAGGAGCTGGAGAGGCGGATGAACGAAGCGGTACGGGGCGTCGTGTACGTGAGTTTCGGGACGATGGCGCCCGCCTCGGCGATGCGAGACGAGACGAAGCGGGAGTTCCTGGAGCTCTTCGCGCGCTTCCCGGACGTCCTCTTCCTCATGAAGTACGAGAAGAAAGACGACCAGTTCGGAAAGGGAGTGCCCAACCTCCTGACCGACGAGTACTTCCCGCAGCAGGACGTTTTGGGTGGGCGGATCAACAGCCTTCTTTTCACTCACTCCTTTCAGCCCACTCCCGCACTCTCGCCTTCATCTCGCACGCGGGCATGTCTTCCGTGAACGAGGCGGCGGTCTTCGGCGTCCCGCTGCTCGTGATCCCGCTGCAGGGCGACCAAATGCGCAACGCCCGGCTGGTCGAACGCAAGGGATTCGGCGTTCAGTTGGGCAAGGCGGAGATGACCGCCGACCGGCTCTCCGCAGAACTCCGCCGGCTGCTCGAAACTCCCGACTTTCGCCGCAACGCCCGGCAGATGGCGGCGATCTTGGCCGCGAAACCAATGAGCGCCGACCAAAAGGTCGTGAAATTCGCCGAGTTCGCCGCCAAGTTCGACGTCCACGAGCACCTCGACCTTTACGGACGACATCTGAACACAATTCAATACCACTCGCTAGACGTCTTCGCGTTCTTTTTCCTTCTTTCCGTCTTCCTTTCGTATTCCACCTACCGCATGCTCAAATTCGCGGTTGTTCGCTGCTGTTCGAGACGAGTGGAGCACGCGAAAGTGGAGTGATCCCCGACGGCTTACGATAATTTATTTCTGGTTAACACTGGGGTGGATTAAATTAGTTGAACGGTTTGTCCAATCGCTCACTTGCGGACGTGACGGCGGGCGCGGCTGTTCTGCAGAGAGGCCACGTACCGTTGCCATTGGGTGTCGACGGAGGCGCCGGTGATCGTCGTCCACGTCCTCGCTGTGTAGGTGCCCTTGCGAAGGGCCGCGTCCAGCTTTTTGACGGCGCCCGGCTTCTGCAGCTCCAGCCACGCGAGAAACTTGCCGGTCACTCCGTAACCCGCCGTGTAGTCCTCGCCCGGCGCGGACTTCTGAATACTCATCACTTATTCCTCACAGTTCCCGAAAGGATTAACAACGAAGAGCAACTCATCGCCACAACCAGACTCTCGCGATTCCCGCGAATTTCGACGTGTAATCCGACTGCCGGCAGTGGTCCTCGACTTTTCGCTCCAGCTGTTTGTGTGTAGTTGGGTTTTAGTCTAGCATCAAATGCGAATCTTGCGGTGGCGTTCTCTTGTTCGTTCCTAGCGGTGTACTATTGGTTTCAAGTCTCGCGGGATCGTTGACGTATCTGCTGGTAAGAAACGCTGCGGTTTTCTTACGTTGTCTACGTGTCTGAAGACGCCTGAGCAGGATGACGCTACTTACTCCAAACGTCATCAAAATAAGCCATCGATAAGCACAACTTTCTTGCGAGTTGCTTTCTTTGACGATCGCACACTTCTTATAGCTTTTGTGACCAGTTGCAAGTTCGAACATAAAGGAAACGGGTTCCATGCATGCTTGGCAGCACCCAACGCCTCCCTCCCGCGGTTCCCATGAAGCGACTTCTCGAATCAACTCGCACGTCAGCTTCATTTTATTGTCGAGTGACCCGGGCGCAAGAGCACAACAGCGTCACAACGTTTCTCTCGATTGCATTCACTCCTCGATGATTTGATAACCGAACACGCGGGCTAACAAATCGCAGAGGTGCTCGTTGCTCGCCGAGGAGCCGAAAATGGAGGCTAAACGAGCGGAGGGATCCACGCCGCCATGTGGAGGCCCGCCCGCCCGCTTTCCGCCGCTTATCGTCCGCATCAATCGATTTGTTCCGCGTGCGAGCAGACTAGAACGGAGCCAGCGAACAAGCGAACACACTAGCGTTTTTTGTTTGTGTTTGCATCGGCCGGGAGGAACGAAAGGTGCTCGGCCGATTCGACGAACACAAGGCAGACCGCCTACGAATCGGCTGTTCGAAGGCCCCGTTGAAGTTCGTGATCGGTGGGTGCCTCCACGTGCGGCTGCCCAAACACGCGACAAGGCGGGCAGAATCGATGACACTTTGCCGATCAACAATCCGCTTTCTCCTCGTCGGCACGCCCCCCGCTCTCCGCCTTCCGGCTTAAATTCGTTTGTTTGCTCGCGGGGAAGACGTAAAGCGAGCGGGAAAGCAGGATAGAGAACACCCCTTGCCGTCTCATTAATTGCCGGTTTAAAAAAAAGCGTGCCACTCGCCCGCATACCATCGACTCGCTCCCAGCTCCGATGTTCTGCGAGGTTTGTGGCGCGAAAGGTGCTGCGAAGCACTTCAACGGAGTGTGTTGCGAGTACGTCCAATCCACTGCCTTCTTTTATCATTCTTTCTTGTTGCAGTCGCTGCCGCCCATTTTTTCGACGTGTGGTTCGCTTGAGCCTCTGCTTCTCGTGCGCGAACGGCGGCCGCTGCGAGGTCACGCCGGACGGACGGAAGAGCTGCCGAGCGTGCCGTTTCCAACGATGCCTCTCGATCGGAATGGACCCAAAACGTTCGTCCTACTCTTTGTCCATTGATTGTACGTGTGTTCAGTGGTGCAATCGCCGCGCAATCGAGACGCCGACTACCAGAAGAAGCGGCCGGTCGACCTCTCCGTTGCCTCTCCGGACTCCTCCTCGCTGATCGACTGCTCTCTTGTGAGTTTCCACGTGTTCATTGTGTCGCTTGAACGGAGGCTTCAGTTCGAGAAGTTCGACGGACCGTTGGGCTTCCGGTCGCCCGTCTCCGCCGCCCCACTGGCCGCCGACCTGCCCGCCGTCCTCCGCTTCTTCCGCGACGCCGACCGCTTTGTGGAGACGTTCGAAGAGGCCGGCAGTCCGCAGTGGACGCTCGAGATCAGCGTGGACGAGGCCTTTCTGCACGCTCCGCGTCGTCTCTCCACTCGCACAAAAGTAAGCACCCAAAACTGCCCACCCATCTGTTTGTTCGTTAGATTGCGTGGGCGCCGTTGAGAGTGATCGCTGCTGACATGTTCGTGCCCGTCTGGTGCAGAAACATCGTCCACTACACGGACCTTGTCTCCCACATTCCCGAACTCCGGCTGATGGACTCGAAGGACCAAGTGCTGCTGTTGGCCAAGCGGTGCATCCCCTTGCTCTGGCTGCTGCTCCTCCAACGGACCCTGCGGAACACGAAGAAGAAGTGCATTTTGACTACCACTGGCGACTACTTCCCGCTTGAAGCCAACGAGTTGGAACGATTCAAAGAAGAAGGGTGAAAGCGGCAAGACGTGGACTGTTTTGATCGCTTGCTTTCAGCTTTGCCGCCTACGCTTTGGAGATTGGAGGTCGCGTCTACGACTGGCTGAAAGATCCGCTGGAAGAAGTGAACATGAGCGAGGAGGAGTTCCTCTTCCTCCGGCTGTTCGTCTTTTTCACCAGCGGTAAGATCGAACGACCACTCCGCATTCACATCATCTTTCCAGTGCAAAAGCTGAGCGAGGAGGGGCGAGAGATTGTGCGGAACGCCCGCCTCCACTACCAGTCGCTCTTCATCCGCTTTCTTTGCTCTCGGATGGAGCGACGAGTGGCGGTCGAGCGAATGGCCCAAGTGTTGAGCCTCTTGCCGCTGCTTGAAGTGAGGACTCTCTTCTTCTACTCTTCTTCTACCTTTGTTTGCAGCAAATTGCCGTCTACCAGGACAGCCGAATGATCTCCGCCCTCCTCTTCAACGTGGACCAGATTCGCGGCACCTTCACTCACGACTTCTATCTGGAGACCACCTGAGGAGTGATGAACACAGCTGACTTGTTTTCCATGAGGTAAACGCATTTGAACGAGCAAATTTGGATGCCTGAAGAGCGAACGGGAAGTAAGCGCGTGAGTCCGAGCACCGCTGTTTGTTGCAAAACCAGCCCGTGACGGCGCTTCGCGCCGTCCCCAGCTGGGGGTGTCATTACACTGGTGCGTATCGATACTGTGGTCAATTGTTTTTACCAAACCGAATGGTCGTCGCAACGAGAGAACATTGTGTCGCGTTTCTAACGTTTGGGTTCGATCGAAACTCAGCGAATTGGCCGTTGCTGATCAAAAACTGCCTGCTTACTCAATTTCGCTTTCACGATTCCAAGTTCGAACTGCAAAGCCGTTTGCGAAAGCAACTTTTGAGTATGGCGGCGCGCACAGCGCTGTCCGCCACCTGCAAACAACGCCCAACACTTTGTTTGGATCCCAGCAATCGGAAAAAGTGAGTGTTGGTACCGGCGCTCAAAGAAACCGACCGCAAAACCCGAGGGCAGAACCCCAGCCCAGAACAACCGCTTACTCATCGACAACCAACCGTTTAAAAAATCTGAAACGGTGGTAAGAAGAGCAACTACGTGTTTGACATTTCTGCCAAGTTTCAGAAGAACCGGTCCACGTCTCTTCAAACCCGCCCGCTGTTTGCGCAAAATCGGGGCTTCGGTTAGCGGGCATCGCAGTGGCCACGTGGGCCAAAAACAAAAACAAACTGCACATTACTGGAAAGCCTGGATTCTGCGCCTTCAAATGAGCCCACATTCATGTCATGACGTCAAGAGTGCAATGAGAACGACGAACTTTAAGTTGACCGAAAGTTTTGAAATCGACACACCATTTTTCTCCGATTTATACGATTTTGTATTTGGTCCAATTAACACAAAACCGGCCGTAAACGAAGCGCAAGACCTTTTTCTAGAAACCATTTGTTGGGTTTGCCAAATAAAATTCTGAGAGCCGAGAACGGCGAGCTCGATTGTGGACCTCTTCGATTTTCTGCCCCGACCTTTCCGTCTTTGAGCGATCACAACTTTCTTCAACAGCATTTCCTGATGATGCGGTCAACTGATAATCTGTTCCTCGTTTCAAGGCGCATCTTTTCGTCCACAGGGCGGGTGAATTTGGCCGTGCGCGAAAAACGGTACGGCGCGGAACGTCGGCACGGAACGTTGGACGTGCCCGCCGCCGATCGAAATGCACATTTTCGGACTTCGCGCATGCGAGTTACTCTAGCCAGAAAAAATTTCAGATCGATTGGACCAACGGCTAAAAAGTTGAGGGTGCGGAGGGGACTGACAGACTCACCGGTTAGCGCCGTTTACGGGGGGACAAACCGCCCGTTCGGGCGCCCCACCGCTCGCTGCTCGCCGCTCGGTGGGAGCAGAGAACACTCCGCTTTCCCCCTCCCACCCCGCCGCTCGTCGGCTCTTTTCGTTGCGGGCGGGCGGCTTGTTGTTGTTTTCGCGCTGTTTCGCGAAAAGGGGAACGGGGGCTCGCGAGACGTGGTGTGTTTTCGCCCCTTCCACCCGCTTTTGAGGTCGAATCGGCGGCGAATTTCGAGTTGTTCGTGCCCGTTCGAGTAATCAATTGCGTGAATTTTCTCGTTTCAGACTCCAATCCAATCGGAAGATATGAGCGCGCAGTCGGAATCCTTGGCCGGGAAGGTCGTTCTGGTCACCGGAGCGTCGCGAGGCATCGGCCGCGGCATCGCCCTCGAGCTGGGAGCCGCCGGGGCGATCGTCTACGTCACCGGGCGCAAGGCGGAGCACAGCGAGAACGCGAACGTTCCGACGACCGGCAGTTTGGAGGACGTGGCCAAAGAAGTGAGTTCTCCGCGCCCCTCCGTCCACCCCGCTCCTTTGCAGGTGACCCAAAGGGGCGGCCAGGGACACTTCGTCTACTGCGATCACTCGGATCCTGCGGACATCAAGCGCCTCTTCGAGCGGATCGAACGCGAGCAGAACGGCCGCCTGGACGTGCTCGTGAACAACGCGTACGCGGGTGTGCACGTTCGTTTCCTCCCGCTTTCGTTCACTCTTGCCTCTTCGCTTTCAGTTCGTGTTTTCGCACATCGGGAAGAAGTTCTTCGAGTACGAAGAGGCGCCCGAAGTGGCCTTCGATTTGAGCAACGGGGCGGGACTCCGCGGCGCGTACATCGCCGCCTTCTACGCCGCCAAGCTGATGGTCCCGCGCAAGTCCGGAGTGATCGTGAACATCAGGCAGGTCCCTCTCTTTGTTCTTTCGTTCACACATGTCCGTTCAGCTCGAAGGGCGGCATCAACCACATGCTGGACGTCGCCTACGGACTCGGGAAGGTGGCCATCGACCGGATGAGCGCCGACATGGCCTACGAGCTGCACTCGGAGGGCGTGACCGTCTTCTCGCTCTGGCCTGGTGCTGTGAACACCGAGATCATTGCCGGAGTGAACAAGACCTCCCAATCCGTGGGTTCCCTGCTCTCCTTGCTTCCACTCCTCTCTCTTCAGCCGAATGTGCGCAACATGTACCAATCGCTGTTCTTCGCGGGCAAGTGCCTCCGCAAACTGCTCGCCGACCCGCAGCTGCACCTTCGCACCGGCCGCATCCTCACGACCAACGAGCTCGGCGCCGAGTTCGGCGTGCAGGACGAGGACGGGACCACGCCGCGCGACTCGAAGATCGACGAGCACCTCGACTTCGTCCACACGCTCAACAAAGTCCGCTGCGAGCCCATCGACAAGACGCAGGCCCCCTGATCGTAAATTCCCTTCTGCTTGTATTCCTTTTAACAGTCACCATAAAGTATTCCTCTCAAACCGCCACTCATTTATTTTGAAGCAACAAAGTCAACAAAGCCAACAAGTGTCCGAACCACAAGGAAAACTCACGCAGTCGTTACTTCCGCTCTTGGTCAGTTGGAATCTCTTCCGGTTGCGACGAGAGAAGCAAACGCATTCGTTTCGCTGACACTCGCCGAACCGCTCGTCCTTCACGAAGCATAGCTGCTGGCATCACTGCGGATCACACGCGTCCACGGAGCTCACGAGCAAGACGGCCAAGGAAAACAGGAGCAGAAGACGGTGCAGCATTTCGAAGACGACTGGAGAAGACTGATTTCTGCTTCACGTTCATCCGAGAAGGGATGCAAAGGAACGAGCAGCATTTCTTGATCGTTCTTTTGCATTTGAATGCAGTAGTAGTTCTTCGCGGGATTCCAGCCGTAAACCGAGGATGAAGCTATCAGACAAAAGTGCACTCTTGTGAGTCATGTACGCGTTCTCAAGCGGGGTACGAAAGTGCATGTCTGGTCGTTGATCAGCGCGGGCGTTCCACGAGTTCTTTGTGGAACGCGAGCAGGTGGACCAACAGACGGCGACCGTGAACTTCGGAGAACGGGGGCGTTTGTTCGGACGAAAGGCGGAAGGATTCATTTCGCCGGACAGCTGCGGGAACAATCCGAAGGGCGTTCAGACGATCGCGATCTTCAGTTCCGTCCAAGGCGGCGAGTACAAAAGGAGCTCTCCATTCAGCAGTCTCATCATCCTCTCGCTCTTCCTCTCTTTCTTTCTACTTTCTACTCGCTCTCGACAGTATGCGGCTGACTCTCCTGTTCGTCCTGCTTCTTGTGGTCGTCGGAGTCGGTGAGTACCTTCGAGTGATTCCTCTCAACTCATCCCTCTCTTCAGTGATGGCCCGCGGTAACCGACGGGAGCGTGGCGGGCAGGGCGGCGGCATGGGCCGAGGAGGCGGCGGGATGAGCCGCGGGCGAGGGGGCGGCGATCAAGACGGCGGAATGGGCGGCGGGCGTCGCGGAGGACGCGGTCAGCGAGGCGGCGGCGGCGGCATGGGCCGAGGCGGTAAGTGCAGCGATTGCCGTTGGTCGAGGGATTCTCCGCAAATCGTGTTGGCCTGTTTATTGCTCAAAATTCGCAGCGTGCGCTGTTCTCCCGTACAAACGACTAAACAATTCAATAACTTTTCTATTTGCAGGCGGTGGCCGCGGGCGAGGCGGAGAGGGCGAAGAGGAAGAAGGCGGCATGGGCGGCGGGATGGGCGGCGGCCGACGGGGCGGGCGCCAGGGACGTGGACGTCGCGGTGGCCGCGGAGGACGGCGCGGCGGCGACGAAATGGGAGACGACGAGTGAACGCCTCTTCGTGTAATCAATCCAATGTGTTAATCCCTTTCTTTGAATAAACCGGCCGAGCTCACTGGACTGAACCTTCACTTCAAACAACGAACGACATTCCTTCATTCGAGGATGGCTGGTTCAACATTCAGACTTTTCAGGCCGGAAGGATCGCGGAGTTGTTGGCTAGAAGGAAATGCCGAGAATCACTACAAGCCTTTCTTTCCGTAACGAATACCGTGATCGATCAAACCGGAAGGTTCTCGAACTCGCGACCGCCGCGGTCCCGCAACGACTGGCGAACACGTGGCTCGCGGCCGCTTTCCGCTCGCCGCTCGCAATCCGCATTTCTTTTTGGAGTTTCGAAGCGGCGAGTCGGTCGATCAACGAGCAGACGAATGGAGGTTTCGCGCGAGGACGAGCTGCTGGAGGGCTTCGAGGCGGTGAACCGCGGGGAGGAGCGGGAGTTCGGGAAGCTCGTCGGTCTGCCGAACGAGCCGCCGTGCGCGCAGCAAGTGGTTTGTTTTTCTCTTCGTTTCGTTCATCTTCCTCTTCTTGCAGCAGAAGACGCCGATCTTGAACTATGGGCAACAGGAGCTCCAAGCCGAGTACGCGCAGTTGCAGCCGGCGGCGCCGTTCGACGAGGCCGGCAGCTTACCGGAATTCCAGCCGCCGCCCGTCTGGCCGCCGCCCACCGCCGTCGTGTGGGACCTCGCAAACCCGCACGGGTCGACGGGACGGCCGATCAGCCAGAGCGGCTACGCGTTCCTCATCCCCGCAGTCGGCTGTCCGAACCCCGCCGACCCGCACGGCCTCGCGCTCTGCTTCCTCCCGTCGCCGTCGGAGGCCCGTTTCGTGCAGCTCCTCCCCGCGCCCTCCGTCCAGCCCGCCCCGCCGGCAACAGACGAGAAGTTCGAGGTCTCGATGAAGGTCAAGAAGTACCTCAAACGCCGGAAGGCGATCCGCAAGCGACAGAAGCGGGCGGGCGGTGGGTCCTCTCCTTTTCTTCCTCATCCCTTCATCTTCTTGCAGCCCTCAACATCGACATGGACGTGACCGACGACATCGAAGAGGAGGAGCAGCAGAAGGAGGCGAAGAAGGTGGAGGAGACGGACGACCCGAAGCGGGATGAACGCGAGCAGAAAAAGCGGGCCGCCGTGCTCAAGGCCGCCCACAGGTTTCGGGATCGTCGCATTGCTTTGGGTTCGTCTTCCTCAAGCTCTCCCCCAATCCCCGCCTGCAGACTTGTCGCAAAGCGAGGTCGTGCGGTCGGTGAACACGATTTTCGACTCGGACTTCTCGCAGACGACCCTCTCGCGCTACGAGCACGGCGCGCTCTCGCTGGACACGATGGACAAGGCGGGCGTCGTGTTCGGCCTGTGGATGAAGCGGCTGTTCGTCTCGCTGGCCGTCGGCACGAACATCCGCCGCATGAACCGGGAGGCGACTGTGAGTGGCCAGCCCCTTCACTCTTCACCTCTCGCTTGCAGCAACACCGAGGGATGGCCGAAGAGTCGGAGTCGTCGGAGGAGGACGACGCGCAGGACGTGGAGCCGCTGACCGGCGAGAACGCGGCCGCCCAACTCGCCCGCTTGCGTCGCTGCAACACGCGCCGCCGCCTCGCCCCGCGCCAGCTGGCCGTCCTGCGGCGGGAGTTCGACGGCAGTCCGGAGAACCGCGTGACGCGAAGCCGCGCTGAGGAACTCGCCTCCGAGTTGGGAATGCGCCGCAAGGTAAGCGGAAAGCGGTCCCGCGTTAATCTGCCGTTGGTTTGCTTCCAGACGATCCTCACCTGGTTCGCGAACAAACGCTTCAAGCGGGCGTTGCGCCAAAAGAAGGCTGAGCGGAAGGCGGCCGCCGAAACGCCCAGGCCAAAAGCGAGCGGCCCGTCGACCGAAGAGATGCCCGACGCTTCTGCTTGAGGACTCGACAGAGCAGACACGTGTGTGATTGATTTGTTTTGTTATTACTAGTTACTGGGTTTTGTTGATTGTTCTCGGTTGGTTGTTAGCGGTCAATAAACTAATTGTAAGGAGAAACGTGCGGCAGAAGGTGGCAAAGACCAACTGGCTTCTTCCCTCGAAACGAGGGTCTCCTGCTTATCACTTCTTGTTTGCGAGAAGCCGCTTGATAAAACGGGCCTTGTTGAAGAACGCGCGTGAAAAGAAGCCGTTGTTTGGCTGTGAACCGAACGATTTCTTCCTCGAAATGCGGTTTCTGATCTCGTTCGCTCTCCTCTTCGTTTCGGCTTGCGCAAAGCCGTACGACGAGGCGGTGGCCAAGCGGATGTTCGTCTTGTCGACCGCCGCTCTCTCGCCGCAGCCCGAGATTTGTTTGGGGAACCGCTTCTCCAATGCACAAGTGAGTTCCCTCACAGAAGAAGTCAATGCCCGCTTGCTGCAGTTGGTCCAACGGTACGAAGTGGATTGCGACAGTTCGGGGCTGGACACGTGCTCCGGCTACTTGGCCCTGCTGAACGACGACAAGGTGATCGCTGTGGTCTTCAGGTGAGGGGAATGGTAAGAAAGGTGAAATCCAAGCATGTAGGGGATCGACGAGCGAGCTCCAAGCGAAGATGCAGCAAGTGGACTCCGTTTTGAGCAAATACGTATTCTCGGGGCTGGGCAAAGTGAATCGGTGAGCAGCGAGGCCGTCTACTCACCCCTTCTTCCAGCTACTACCACCGGGCGTTCTGGACGCTGTGGAACGGCGGGATGGGCGATCGGTTCATTCAGCTGACCAACCAGCGTCCCGAGTTCGCCGTTTGGACGACTGGCCACTCGCTTGGGGCGGCGCTCTCGTCGTTGGCCGCCCTGAAGATTGTGAACGACGGGCGGTACAACGACTCGAATTCTCTGCACTACAACTTCGGGTTCGTTCTTCTTGTCCATCTACACACTCAATTGTTTCTGCTGCAGACAGCCGCGTGTTGGGGATCAGACGTATGCAAACAGCCACAACAAACTCGTGAGAAGTCGGATCAAGCGGACACAAAGTAATCTCTCGCTGCAGATCCCCGACTTCTACCGCGTCACCCACGCCCAGGACGAGGTCACCACCTGGCCGACCCTCAACCTCGGCTTCGTCCACCACGCGGGAGAAGTGAGCACACGAACCGCTCTTGATTCATCTTCCTCTTGCTCAGATTTGGTACAACAACTCGATGAAACGAGGGAGCAAGCACGTCTACTGCAAGGGGGACAACGAGAAGGCGTGTCGGGGTCCGCGCACCTCGCTTCAAGACCACGAGACGTATTTCAACGTCTTCTTCAACGACTACGCCCTCCACGGATGCCAAACGGCCATTAATTGAAGGGTTTTATTGAAAGTAAAGGACGAACAAGAAAATCCCGACGATCGCCGAGTGGACGTTCCGATGGGCCCCGTTGCAGTAATCTGAACACACTCCAGTCAAAGAAAAGGAGAGAAACGAGCGTACCGTTGTTGCAGACACACGCCCGCGCTTTCTCGTCGTTCTGCACCGTGAAGCAGCGGCCGGGCGCGAAGGTCGTCTGTCCGCAGCCCTGAAGGCTCCTCGACTCTCCGTCTTCTTTTCTGCTCACAACTCACCCGCTCAACATCCCCGTTTTCGTAGACCTCTTTGTAGCAAAAGTAGCCGTTCAGGCAGGTCCCGTTCACGGGTTCTTCAGACGGCTGCTTGCACGCGGGCATCGTGACGACGCCCGGCGGGATCTGCATCTGCTGACCGGCTTTTGTGTCCGAACAGTAGTGGCAATTCAAGCTGGCATTCGTTAGAGTGAAAAGGGAGATCAAAAGTTCAGTAAGGAGGAGAAAGCGTAACATTGCCCGTCGGTAGCAATGAATTGGTAGGAAGTGGAGAAAACCGCCGACTGAAAGCTTGCGAGAAGCACTTTCAGTTGTCGCTGATAAGCAGAACTCTTCTAATTCTTGCTGCTTTTCCGCCTTAAGCGAAATGCAAGTTGTGGATTACTCCGCTTTTAGAGAATCCAAAGCGTCGTGAGCGCTTGGGGAGTGCGTGTTCGAAAACGGCGATGACGAAATGGGCGTGTGTTCGCTTTACGGGTTTGAGTTCACCTGTGCGTTCGCTCGTCTTGTTCGTATAGAAAACCGACACAAAGAAACGCTTTTGCAGTCCTTCAAAAAATTTGGGTTTATCAACACAGCATTCATTTCCCGTTCCTGATTTTGGCAACAAAGATTTCGGTGACGAAAATGCCGGCCGCTGCAGCGAACGCGCCCATCACGACGACGAGAAGACCGCAGTACGGCGTGATGTCTGAAAGCAAACGCTCGATCACTATCTTTGGATGTGGAACGAACGAAGCGGCTGGTTGGCGGTCGGTTCGGCGCAATTCGTGTACTTCTGGGCGTAGGCCGAGTATCTGCCCACGATGTTGTCGATTTGAGTGCGCGTGAAGCGAAGTGCGCGGTTGACGGCGGCCGTCCACCGGCTGCCCCTCCGCAGGACGAAGAAAGCGGGCGCCACCGGAAAGTCGTCGCCCATCACCGTGAACTCGCAGTTGGGGCCGGTGGGGAAGAAATCGAGGTCGTTGATCTGCATCGTGATGCCCCGCTGGTTAAGCAAACTGCTGCGAACTTCCTCCGCATTCTTCACCGCGAGCATCGGATTCGACTGGAGGGCCTTCCGCAGTTGGAGGAACGGAAAGGTGTCGGCTTTGTTGAGCACGTCGTTCACGAACTCGGGGCGCGGAGTGACGCTGAACACTGCAGAGAATAAATGAAGGAAAAGAAAACGAACAATCGGTATTCTCCGCGTTTCAGGTGTCTGATCACCGCCTCGACGTCCAGAGGTTCGGGAGCCGGCCGTCTGATGATCGCAAGGAGGACGAAGGACGAGTAGATGCCGAGGATCGCGAATTGCAGCAGTGAGAAGAGCATCAGCGAGAGCTTCCCTGCCCGGCTTCTGAACCGAAAAGAAACCGGCTGTTGCAGGAGAATGCGGAGAGTTTGCCACGCGCACTGCAACAAGCGACTAATTGGAATTGGTGGTCTACTCACGGCTGCAATTCCTCTACGTCTTCCTCGCGAGATTGTGACTTCTGCTCTACAGACCACCGCACACGCCAGCAACTGGGCGATCCACACGACTCCGATGGCAGCCCAGACCCACACGTCGTACGTGTGAAAGAAACTCCACAGTTGATCGAACTGCTGGACGGTCTTCCCACGTATGAAGCGAGTGTTCGCCTTCGATTGAACTGTGACCAAAAAGGAAAGGGAAGCCTTACGAAGTACACGCGTTCGCTGAAATCGAAGAGTTCCGCCTGTCGTTTCGTCTTCTGCCACGGACGAGCGATCAGGTCCGCTTTGCCTTCGATCAGCATCTTCTCGCCGTAGGGGCCCTAAGCAATCAATAGCGTTCTGGAAGACGACACTCACCACTTGGCTGTCCCGAACAGAGGCGGGAGCAACGAGCGGAACGATAGTAAAACCGAGATTGTTGGCGATTGCGTTCAAAATCTAAACTCTTCTGTTTAGATGAAGATTGGAATGCGTTCACTTCGACGAGCATCCCGGGATACAAACAGCGAGCAGAAACGTGCAGAGGAGGGTAGTGTTCGCAATCTTTGCTGAGCAGGAATTTGCGGCTTCGTGGGAAGAAGACTCGAATGGTCGTGTTCATTATAGAACTGGTGGCAGTTGAGCGAGTAATCTATTGTACGGGTCCTTTGTTTGTTCTTTCACGCTTGCAACGAGCAATTCAATCTGCACTCGTCTGTATTTCCGTTCCGCGAGCATTGTTTGCCTCTTGCAAGACGAAGGCGTTTATTCTCTGCTTGCCATCTAAGGAATGTCGGTTCAATTGACCACTAAATAGAAGTCGAAAGAACGACCGCCGCACATTCTCTTTAGTGCGTGACTCATAGCAACAAAAAACGTCCGAACTCCCTCGCAACCGGCGGCGTGCACACTCACGAGTTTGCCCAGCGGGTCGGCTCTTCTCTTGCGAAACGAACGAACCGCTTGGTGGCTTTTTGCGGCGAACACTCGCTTTTCCGTCGGCGTTCGAGTGTGTTGCGGGTTTCCACGCACGTTTTTACAATTAACTCAATTTATTCGCTTCAACGCCTACAAATTATCTTTGTTTAGACTCGTAGATGCCCACGCCTGGAGTTGCAAATGGCCGCCGGCCACGTTTCGTCCACAAACCGCGGCTTCTGCTCACGTTCTTCCACGCGAACGTCCACTCGGAGCGTTACGCGCTGCCGGCTTTTCGGATGTTGCTCGTGAGCCGCCGCTTTCTGGACTCCTTTTTCGACGATGCGGACCGCTCGGCCGTCAGCCTCCGCTTCAAATTCTACGAATACACGAGGTGTGTTCTCTGGCACCACCTTCTTTTGATTGGCTTCTCGTTGGAGTGCGTACAAGAAGGTGGGCGGAAAGGAGATCGTCCTCTACTTCGAGGACCACCGGCCGTTCGTCCCGCTCCTCCGCATCGCCGTCATCCCGTCGATCAAGCTGCTCGTCTGCTGCATGGAGATGAACTCCGAGCGGCTGCCCGTTGAAGCGGGCATCTGCAACGCTATTAGCGGTGAGCACACGGGGGATCTCCTCCTCGTTCACTCCTTTTGTTCCGCAGACAACACCCGCCTGCTCACGATCGACTTCCGCGTCGGCTCGTGGTACGACGAGGCGGAGAGGACGCTGCAGTTCTGGCTGCAGTCGCTGGAGAAGAAGATCGTTTCAGCGGCCCTCTTCGATTGGGCCTTCTGGAGACCGCCGGGCGGGCGGGTGCTGGAGCGGCTGAGCCTCCACATGGGGCACTTCAGCCGGGAAGAATTCGGTTTGTTGGACTGCCGGCCGCCCATCCCTCCTGTTCGTTCAGAACTGTTCACGCCCTTCGAGTTCCCCGCCCGGAAGCTCCGCATCGCTCTGCCGGTCAAGGAGGAGAGCGGCGAGGACCCCAAGGTGGACTCCTCGTTCGTTTTCACCCACACCGTCGACCACGTGTTGCCGTAAGGAATATTCGAAAAGAAGACTGCTCATTCATTGTGTTTAGAATCAAGTACCATGTAGCCTTGGAGGAGTTGACGTTGATTTCGAGTGTGCAGGTCGTCGCGATCAGTCGGCTGGCCGAAACGCTCGACCGCAACTTCACGTCTTTTCTCCGCCGACTGCCGCCCACCAACATCACGATCCGCCTCGTGCTCCTGAACTACGCGCGGCTGCTGAAACACCCGATGGTGAGCGAGACGAGCGGAATGAGAAGAAGGAGTTGAATTCTTTGTTCTTTTCAGCAAATGAGGGACTTTGCTTCCATCTTGGCGCCGGTAGTCGAAGAGGCCAAGAAGTTCGTGGACGAAGTGGTCGACCAGCAGTCCAACCTGAAGAAGGTCGAATTCAAGATATCTCGCGGGTTGATTGTGAGTTCCTCCTCTCGGCCTTCTTCTCACTTGAACATCCTTTCAGTACTTCCAATCGGATGCCGCGAAAAACGCGGAGGTCGTCGCCCACTTCTCCTCCGTTCTGCCCGAATGGACGTGGGCATACGACGCGCAGCGGCGGAAGTTCTCCGGCTCGACCCTCCATCGCGGGATTCTCTTCACGTTCAAACGGCGGCTTCTTTTGGACTTTGACGACTGCGATGCCATGTACTGGTAGCCGTTTGTTCGAATAAACGTGGCTGTTCTGTCAGACATCACGATGAAGTGGAGCGTTTATTTCCGGCAAGCATCAGCATCGATCTGGCCAAAAAAGATGTTCGGGTTCATTCAAGACGGCGGACGACGATCGGCCGCATTCCCTGGTAGCGGCTCTTGAGGACGTTCTTCTGCGGGACCACGTTCATCTTCTGGTGGAAGCCCTCCTCGCCGTCGATCTCCTCGCGACTGCGGTGGACGGCCATCAAGCTCATCACTCGAAGCGAGTCCACGTTCCTGCAATCGAGTGCGAAGATTCAGAATGGGGAAAGAGCATCGAACCGAAGCATCGCGCGTTGGAACTTGTAACGGGAATCGGAGAAATCGCGGGAGGGGTCGGGGTGAGTTTTTGAGTAGAGGAGCAGAATCCCGTCCTCCTCGCCGCTCTCCGAATTGACCAGCGGGAAGATGTGCTCCAGGTCCTCCGCATCGACGGCCATCTCCTCCCACCTTTTCTGCTTCAGATCGCAGCGGAAGAGAAGGAAGTCCTTCGGCGAGTGCTCCTTGGGGTCCACCTTTGCGTAGAGCGTGTTCGCCGTCCAGAAACACTTGTCGATGACGAACTGCAAAAAGAATCTCAAAGACGGGAAGAGGGAATGGTGGCCTTGCGTTTGATTGCATTGCGTCGGTGTTCAAGACCGCTTCCGTCCACGCTTTTTCGTTCAGCCAGTACACGTGAAGAACCTTCGGATCTTCGCCCATCGCGTAGAACTTGCGGCCGTTTTCGCTCAAACGACCGACGAAACGGGTGTTCTCGGGCAGCTCGATGTCGCCGCTCTGCTCGATCGCCCGCGGCTCGTCGACGTCCACGTGGTAGAAAGCGAGATCGCCTCTGCTGCCCAACACGGCTTGCTTCACGTCCACCTGCCGCCCGGTGATTTGCGAGAACACGATCGTCCAACTGAGCGATTCGCCCGTGTGGGAAACGAGCGTGCATTCGTAGACATCGCCGTCGTCTGAGAAGCGCAGTCGGTAGAGTGCTTTATAGCAACCAAGAGCCCCGCGCACGCACCGTCGCCCACTAACCAAGAGGAAAATCGCGTTCGGGTTGACGACCACGAAATCCTCGAGGCTTCCTCCCCACTCGACAGCCGGTTTCAGAACCCTTTAAACAAACCTTCATCGCAATAAAAGGCAAAAAGAACGTACTTCTGCATACTCCGGTAGAGATCGATGATCAGGAGATCCACGCTGTCCACAAAGCTGTACACGTAGCGGCCGTCGGGCGAGCAGCGGATCAATCCTTTCAACTGGAAGCACGTGAATTAATCAACGAAAGAAACCAGCAAACGAACGTCGGGCGCGTTGTACACGAACGGCTCGTCGACTTCCTTTTGATCGCGGTCCGCTCCCGACAGCTTCCGCCGCTTGAGGGGCGGGCGAGCGCGTGGTGGCGAGTATTCCACCGGTCTCCACCGCCTCCAGTACTTCGCGCCCGCAGACATCTGAGACGAAGACAGCTGCACGAAAGGCCAATCCTCGTTCGGCTCGAAAACGTCTTCTTCTCGATCAACGTCGCCGTCGCTCAACACGATCGTTCCCTCTCGCTCTGAAGAAGAATCCGATCCGGAGTCCATGGTTGCCCCTAAAGCAAAAAGTCCATGAAGAAAAGGAAACCGATCGCGAATGTAGAACGGACAGCAGAAGCAAGCGGTAATGAAGTTCTAGTCGCCTCATGCAGCGTGAATCGTCAAACAGCGCGATTCCCGCCAGAACTGCTCATCAAATGCGCGAACCGACTCTTCTTGAGAGAAGAAATCTGTTCACTTCGTTTCCGAAAACGAGCAGGGGAAGAGAACGAGTTTCTCGCCCGCCAGATGGCACGACCGACTCGACTCTTTCGATCGCGTTTGTTTCCAGCGCGCCTCGACGCGATCTTCGGAGGCGGGCGATCGGCGGGCCACTTGACGATGAAAAATTGCGAGTCGCGGCGAGCAGGTGCACCTGTCGCCCTCGCTTTCGGTCTTTTATTTCCTTTCAACTGCCCACAGCAATCCATCTTTCTCGGCCGTGAAGGCGCGCGGCAACAAAAAAGGATTCGATTACGTCCGAAATCCCAGCCCTTCATGTCTGGCTACATTCACAAGTGCTTTATTCAAATCGGAAAGCAACCCTAACGATTGGTCAATGCAACGAACAGCCGAGCAGCCGCTCCAGTTGGGCGACGGCCGCCTCGCTGCCCTCCCCGTCCTGCTGCAAACGAAGGATCGGTTGACTGAAGGAAGACAGAGAGCTCACGTGAATGCCGACCATCCCCTCCCGCTCGGCGCCCTCGACGTTCAGGCGGGAGTCGTCGACGAGAACGCACTCCGCCGGCAGGTAACCGATCGCCCGGGCGGCCACCTGCAAGCAATCCTCCAATGAACCCTTCTCTTCTTTCTGTTAGATGCACGTGGTAGGACTCTGGATCGGACTTCCGCAGTCCAATCCTGCACGACTCGACGACCGCGTCGAACAGCCGGAGGTCCTCGGGGATCATCGACCGCTTGCGCGCCTCCGTCCAGAAGCCGTTGTTGCAGAAGAGGCCCACTTTGAAGCCGGCTTCCTTCAGCTTGCGGACTGCTCGCTCGATCGTCGGGTCCTGCAAACGAGCGAGTGGAAGCCGGCCGGCAGGAACTCACGATTCCGTCGACGATCTCCTCCACACGGGCCGTCTCCCAGTCCTCCACGTGCTTCTGAACACACTCACTCGTTGCTTCCAACGGATTGGGGGACTCACGAGTGCGGGGTGCGAGATGAGGGCGAGTTCGGGCATCCGGTTCAACGGGACTTTGCCCCGCTCGTAGTCGAACACCAGCTCCCGCAGTTGGTCGTTTTGCAGAACTGAAACGGCGAGGATTTCTCTTCTGCTCGATCCAAGCTGAATGCTTACTCTGCCGAATCAACCCCAGAGAAATCTCGTTGTTCGTGTACTTCAAGTAAACGCCGAATAGATCGAAGAAGACCGCTTTGATCGCCATCCACCCCGGCAGCAACAAGTAGAACTGGCGAGCAGGAGGAGGAAGGCGAAAGAGAAGTGGAAAGCCGTAAATTTCCGAACACTTTTCAGTTTGCAGAAGAAAGTGCAAGTCGTAAACAGGCGGGAAGAAACGAACAGCAAGGCGGTTGATAACACGGGTGCAGGTTGGAGAAGTGGAGGTTAACGACTTTTGCACTTTACATCAAACCGAAAAGCAGTCGGTTGTTTCAGGAAGGCGAAGGAGTGCCGCCTGGAGACACGCGTTCGGTGGACGAAACCGGATAGACGGGTATCGTCTTGCGGCAGCACAAGAAGAAGCCGGTGATCATTCGGGAGAGTGCCCGGCGATAGGCACCGAACAGCAGGATTGTCGAAGCCGAGTTGATGAACGAACACCAGGGCAGAAGGAAATTAGAAGCGACCCCAACGTAGGGGATGTCCGTCTTGTTAAAGTGGCCGAGCAGTTGCGAGACGAACGGGAGGACACTGGTGATCAACGGGATGAACATCTGCAAGCACAGAGATGAAATGAAGGGTCGGAAGTACTCCAGCTACCTTCACGCTCAACGTCCATGAGAACTGCTTGAGTAAAAGGCGGGTCTTCTTTGAGAAGGCGGCCTCTTCTCCTTGCATCGCCCGAATCGAGGCGACGCCGATGGCCAATGCAAGAAGGTAGGCGCCGATGGAGATGGTCGACTGGAGGACGATGCTGACGGTGGAGAGCGGACCGCCGCTCCGCACGACCAGGATGTTCGTGATCGGTTCTCCGTTCCGGTCGAGGATCCCGAAGTCGGCAGGCACGAACGAGTTGATGAAGGCGGAGATCAACGGGAACGCCTGATCGAATTGCGAGATCGCGAGGACGACCGCCACTCGCGTGTAGATTTGACGCACTTTCGGATGCACGCGACTGCAAGCAAAAGAAGGAAGGTAAGTGAACGGGAAGTGCCTACTGTTTAGCAAGGTAGAACCTAAACCACATTTCCAAGGGCAGGAAGACGCACTGAAAGACGGCCACCGCCCAGCGGTAGGCGGCGGCTACTCGCACGACGTTCGGCGGGAACCAGCGGACGGGGCCGTAGTTCACTTGGAGGTAGACGCCGTTAGCCAGACGAGTAGTCTGCAAACAACCATTGCATCCGTTCACAGCTCTCAGGAGTTTACGCAGTTGGAGAAAAAGTAGACAAAGAGAACGTGGCTGTCCACAGCGGCCGCAATCAGGAGGACGTGGCGGTAGGGCAACAGGGAGGCGTCCGTCTTCCGAATGATCACACACACGAGCAGGAGGGTGGAAATGAAACCGAAGAGCAGCGAGAGAGAATTCGAGATCACAAAGGCGTCTTCCAATGGTGTCCGTTCACTTGCTGCGGCGATCGCCGCCTCCACCGCCTTCGGATCCATCAGAGAAGGCAAAGAACGATCGACGGCAATGAGCTAGTTTTCGCCGTCGCTGTAACAGAATTCCTTGGGTAGCTTGTGAAAGGAGCTCGATATTTGTCCCTTCCTTTGCGTTTTTTCGGGCCGTCAGAGAACAAAAATTTGTACGCGAAGGCGCCCTCTTGTTCGTCGTCTCTTGCCCACGAATTGTATTTGAGGCGATTCTTTCGAAGGCCGGCCGTTGAGTTCGACTTCCGCATTGCTCACGGACACTTGTGGAGGGGCCCACGCTCGACGGACAGAGAAGCCCATTAGGTATACTGCACTCTTCGGAAGCAGTGAACCGGCCGCTCGAATCACGTGCACGGTTATTCATCACCAACTGGAGATAATCGAAGAGAACGAGCAAGCAACCAATCTTTTGTTGATCACTCACTCGCCGATCCCCAGTCAGAAGCGAACTTGTCGCGATTCTTTTGAGTTGGCGTTCCGTTGCAGCTAGGTGATCCGCTTGCTTTCGGCCGAAATTCATCGTTTTCCCCGCGAACTTCGATCACTTTCCCTTGGGATCATGGCCGCGGACGAGGAGCCCGTGATTCCGGTAGACTCGAGCACCCCGATGGAGGCGGACGGCCCTCCTGCGGCCGCCAAATCGAAGGAGAGCGAGCGGCGGCGGGCCAAAAAGGAGCGACGGCGCGCGCGGGCCGCCCTCCCGCTGGCCCAAATCCAGCGCTTCGAGTTCGCCGAGTCGAACCTCCGCTACACGGGCGACGCCGAGCGGATGCTCCAGCTGGTGCGGCGCGCCGTGACCATGGGCTACGACTCGGTGGTCATCAACGTGGACGTGGGCGACCTCTCGGAGAGCTCGCAGTTCGCCGAAGCGGTGGCCGAAGAGGTGAGTTCTTTCTTTTTACTGTGGAACTGTGTGACTATTTGATTCTGGTAACTGCTTCGCTGTTTGAACAAAAGAATCCATGAATCTCCTCGAGATCCCGCTCTTTTCCTTAGACTTTCATAGGCTTGCATGATTTTCTGCTCGATTTCAGCCGCCGTCCAAGAAGAAAAAGCAGAAGAACAAGAGCGCGCAGCAGCTGCACGGGATCCCCGACCCCTTTGTGGTCGACGAGAGCAAACTGGACTTGAGCGCGATCGAGGCGGCCGGCAAGAAATTTCGGCAGTTCAGGCGAGTCTCTTCCTTCGACGATTATTCCCGCGTTTCCTCGCTTGCAGCCGGCTGACGGTGACGCTCACGGACAGCCCGTCGGTCTACAAACTCCAGCACCACCCGAAGCGGGAGCTCTACGACCTCGTGGCCGTCCGCTGCCTGGACGAGGCGATGCTCACGACGATGTCGCGCAAAGGCGACCTGTTCGATTTGATCACGATGGACTGCAAGGTGCTGGACGGCCGCTTCCCGTGGATATACAAGCAGAAGCTCATCCAACTCTGCATCACCGAAGGGCTGATGTTCGAGCTGCCGTACGGGGAAGCCCTCTTCGATCAGCAGATGCGGCGACAAGTGGGTTCTTTTTTTTCATTCCTCTCTTTCACACGCTGCTTTCAGTTCCTCATTAACGGTCGGGCGTTGAGCACGATCGCGAACAAGGGCAAGGGCGTCGTGTTGAGTTCGGGGGCCGAGTCGACGGTCGCCCTCCGCGGGCCCTTCGACGCCGCCAACATGTGCACGCTGTTCGGGATGCAGCCGAAGGAGGGGAAGAAGCTGCTCTCCGGTACGACCCCTTTCACACATCCTTCTTTCATGTTCGTTCAGACAACTGCTGCAAACTCCTCCTCCGTTCCCACACGCGCCGCACGATCAAGGGCGCCGTCCACGTAACGCCGCTCGCCGACGCGCCCGTTCCGCCGCACACCGACCGCGAGGCCCAGCTGACCGCTCTGGCCGCCATCCCCGAGTTCCTCGAGCAAATGCACCCGCAGAAGGCGGCCGGCGAGGACGGCGCTGTGGTCAAGATGGAGATCTCCTGACCGTCCATCCCATCGGTTATCCTTCGATTTTTCTTATTGTTGGCCACTTTGTTGTTGTTGTGTTTGCAATAAACTTGAATTGTTTGTCCACATGTTTGACCTTCGATTGCTGCTGGTTTACTCGCCATTCATTCGTTTTATTCACTTGCCGACAGTAAATCCTGCTTTCTGTAGCCGCTCGTTGCAGAAATGGGGAGAACGGCAAGAGCGCTGGACTCTCGCACGTACCGATGGCTGTGGAGCTTGCGGAAATTCTTCGGCATGCCGCCCGGCCCTCGCCCGATCGTTTGGAGTGAGTTCCTTTCGAATTCTGTTGAACTCGTGGATTTGCATGAGAAGCGCAAACTCCTCTCCGGCCGCCCGCCTCCATCTGGCCGCAGTTGAGCCCGCCGGCCGCCAAGAACCTGCGGGATTTCGAGCGGGAGTTGGCCGTGAGCATTCTTCCTCCTTTTGTCCGACTTCCACTCGTTTGCAGGTACTCCTTCGAATTTACCCGAACGTCCCCTCCGAACTGAACGAGCGGCAATGGCGGACGTTGGCCGAACTGCCCACCTGGAAGGAGCGATTCGACGGCTTGAAGTTCCTGCGGCAGGTCGAACGAAAGCGGTCGAACGACGCCCGGAAGGCCGAAGAGCGGAGACGAGAGCGGGAGGCCGCCGAAGTGGACGAAACGGTCGAGTTGCGGGGCGAACTCATGAAGAACACGTTTCTCTACTGGGGATTCGGCACTCCACGTTCGTTTTTTTTCATCCTTCACCAAATGAAAAGGCGTGCTCAGAGAAGTACGAGCGGCAGATGGAAACGATGCGCGCCGTCCAGTCGCTCGTCCTCCGCGACCGGCCCTCGCTGGTCGTCGACTGCCGCTTCCTGCCCCAACACACGCAGCGAGGGCGGAATCTCACCTTCCTGCAGTTGAATCACCTGATTTCCCTCAATCGAAAGCGAACTCACCCCTGGCCGCTGTTCTTCGCGAATTTCGACACCCAACTGGAGAGCATCATAGAAGGATTGAGGAGGTGAGCAGATGGAAGCGCTTAGGAGTGTTGGGTTGCCAATCACAGACACTTTTCCACCAATCGTGCTTGTTGCAGGCATTTGCTCATTCTGGATTCGGACTCCTACGCGGCCGACCTGTCCGCCCGCTCGTACGTGGACCACTTCGAGCGGGAGCGGTTGATCTACTTGAGCCCGCACGCGGACGAGCTGCTGACCACGGCGGACGTGCTGGACGAGCGGAACGTGTTCGTGATCGGCGGGATCGTCGACCGCGTCGCCGAACCCCAAATCCACCCGCACGCCTCGCGGGTGACAGCCGACGCCGACGGGATTCGCTGCCGCAAGCTGCCGGTCATGGAGAACATCGAGTGCGTTGATGCAAGAGAGTGCATTCCGTTGTTCATTCCATCGTTGCAGTTGGCGAGCAGGCCGTCCGCTGTTGACCCTTGTGGCCGTCATGCAGATCGTCCAGGACGTGCACGACTCGCAGGGTGACTGGAAAGAAGCCATCCAACGGTTTGTTCTTGCCCTTTGCCTCTTTGCATTCAGCTCGCTTGCAGGCGGATCCCCCGGCGGAACAAGATCACGATGGCGGAGAAGAACCCGGTGGCGAAGAAGCTGAACGAAGACAAGCGGGACTTCGACCGCGAGATCTTCCGAATCGTCCGCGAGAACGTCCGCTACGATTAACCGCCGGGAACCATTAAGAATTTCTTGTTGATTTGTTCGTTGTTTACTTCAAGATTTTAATAAACTCTTCATTTGATTGACAACTGCATTAATCCATCGTTTTCAACAACAAACCGCCTTTCGGCAAGCAAGACGAAGAAAGAGGTCGGAGTAAACGCCCATTGATTCGCGGCTCGGTTGTCCGACCGCGAAGGCGGGCGAGTGGCGCGTTCAAACGGGCGTCGATTTGCGCGCGCCGCCGCTCGGGTCGGCGTCGTTTTCGGGGCGTCGGGTGGTGGGTCTTGCGAAAAGCCGACGCAGATTGGAAATATTCGTTATGTTGTTTGATACAGACATTTGGAACAGTTGCCGTTGGATGGCTGCCAAGAGGCGTCCGCAATCATACTGCCTTTCGAAATTCGCGACTTTCCGCACTTTTCTGCCGGTTTACCTCCTTTTCCAAAAATCGGAGCCAGTGGCTGCTTGAAAATGTGTGGATTACTGGAGTTCGTGGTGTTCAACAAACATTTCGCTCGTGTTCTCGTGAAGCTCGCATTCGACCGCAGGTTTCCTTTGAGCTTTCCATTTCCGCATTTCAGCCGTTCGATCGTTCCGGCGATGGGCTCCGAGCTGAAGTACCGCGACGGGCTGAAGGCGGAGGTGGCGGACGTGAAGAAGGCCGAGTTCAAGCTGCCGCCCAAGCTGGAGCAACTCTACGAGCAGTTCTGCGAAGTAGACACCGTGAGTCTTCCTTATTTTCCTTTATTTCTTTCGTTCGTTCGTTCAGGTCGCCCAAAGGCGCTTCACGAAAGGCGCGTTCACGTTGGAGGACGTGCGGAAGAGCCGCGCCAAGGCCGAGAGGTTCGCTTCCGCTCTTTCGCAATCGATCACCATGTTTGCTTGTTCAGCAACCTCCCGAAGATCACCGAGGAGACGATCGGCCGCATTCTCCACTTGTACCCCGCCTCGTTCGCGGTCAAGCGGGTCGAAGAGAAGTCCCTGCTGCCCGCCTCCAAGATGCAGTACGTGCTGAAGATCCGAGCAACGATCTCCAACGGTTTGTCCGCTTCTCCTTTCTTCTATTCTGTTTGTTCTTCCTTGCAGACCTGGACGGCTACTACGAGGAGCAGCCGTGTCTGCCGCTCTCGCCAAAGAAGGGGGAGCCCCGGCCGATGAGTGTGCCGGCCGGCTTGGTCTCGCCGGTGAAGGGCGCCCGCAAGCAGCCGAACCTCGACTACATCCCCAAGTCGCCGACCAAGTCACCCGTGAAGCCGCAGATGCGGTGAGTGGACGAGCAAAAGGAGGGGATGAACGGAGCGTTTAGGCCCGCTTGTGCCCCGGATCGCCTCTACTTCCAGCCGTGGCGGCGGGAGTGCCGGGCGTTGATCTTCAAGTACAAGCTCTACGAATATTTGCGAGCCGAACACGCGAAGTTCCTCCGAGAACAAGGCAGTACGTCCTCTTCCGCCCACTTATTCCTTCACTCCTCGCTTACAGTCGAGACGAACAACAACGAGGACGGGCGGCCGATCCGCTTCCACCGGGAGTTCGAAGCGGCGGCGATCGCGCCCGTTCCGTCGGCCCCGCTGCCCGTCCCGCCGAAGGCGCTGGCCCAGAAGTCGATGATGGACTACCTGAAGCCGGTCACCCCGTCCAAGCAAGTGACGCCGCCGCCCAAACCGTTGGGTCCGCGCGCTCAAATGCGGCAGTTGGCCGCCGCCACGAAGGCGCCGATCAAATCGCCGCCCGCCGCCGTCAAGCTGACGCCCCGCTCGCGCGAGAAGCTGCAGTTCGAGCGGGTGCGTTCACTCCGCTGCCTTCTGTCCAACAAAGCTTGCTTTCAGCTGCTCCTGAAGCAGGAGAAGCGGGCGGCCGAAGAGGCGGCTCGTGATCCCGAGGCGGAGCGGCGGGCGGCTCTGCTGGAGAAGCTGCACACTCGCGTGCTGCCGCTCCTCTCCTCGCAGTACGGCGCGAAGCGGGTGTCCTGCGGAATGGCCGCCTTGTGCAAAACCCTTCAGAATTCCCTCTCCACCTTGCACGAAGGTTTGCTGCTTCTATCCCTTCTTGCTTATTTGTCGCTCGTTTGCAGCCGAGTTCAAAGAGATGGCCGCCCTGCTGACCGAGGTGACGCCCACCCACTTCTCCATCCGCCGCATGTTCGGCAAGGAGTACCTGCAGCTCTCGTCGGCCAGCGCGGCTGCCTTCGACGAGATCCCGAAGCTCGTGGAGGCGGAGCTCACGGCCGTGCGGGCGAAGCTGGACACACTCAAACCATGAGCAGCTTTCCCTCGATTTCTCCTCATTTTGTTCACACTCGCAAGTCGTTTAGGATCGTGCCAACCCTCTCTATTGCATTCACTCATTCTTTCTTTATTCTTTGGTTTCGACTACGCACTCACATTCATCCGCTTTATTCGCGTCTCCTCAGTTTTGTGTCGCTCTCACGTTCAACTCGAATTCATAAGTGGTAAATAAACGACGACGACCTAAACACGGCTGCAGGGTGATCGAGAGCATTGAGAAAATGGTCACTCGTCCAACAGACGTTACCGATCGAAGCCCCGCCAGTCCTTTGGGCTACGGCCGGGCGTGTTTTTCTTTTCGACTCTTGTGCCCGCCCGCCGCCTGCCGCTTCTTTCTCGGTTGTTGCGGTCATTTCGCAAGGCTCCGAGCGGACGAGCGGGCGAGCGAGTTGTTTTCGCTTCGCATGTCGTTGCAAATGCTCGCCGTTTCGTTCGTTCGCGTGTGATTTTTTGGAGATGCTCTCGGTTCTCTTCGATCGGCCCAAGGCCGAGGCAATCAATTGCTTAGAGGACATCGATGTGAATTTGCGTGCTCGTTTGCCGTCTTTCCACCCGCTATCTCCAACCAGTCGTCTTCAATGTTTGATCGCTAAACTCCGCGTTGTTCGAAAAGAAGCGATCAAACAACCCCCGAATTTCGCGATCACTTCCCGCCCCGCTGTTTGTTGTTTTCAGCTTTCGAGCGGTGAGCGAAGAAAAGGGCGGGCGGGCGGCTGTCGTTCACGTGTTTTCCGGCTGCTTCGCGGCCACTCGGCGGGCGAACGGGGGCGCGGTCATTCTTTCACCGAGACAGGCGGTAGATGGGTAGACGGTGGTCTTCCCTCAAGATCCAACCATAAGATTTGCTTCCTTGAGTCCCTCTTCCCGCTAATCACCAGCTTTCGTCATCCTCCGGCTTGTTTTCCCGCTCGCGAGCTCCGAAAGGCCGCCCGGGGCGCGTGTTTCCGCTTATTTTCGTCCAAGAACGAGCGGACGGCGTGATGATGAGCAGAAGGCGGATTCCCAGCGGGCAAACGGGGCCGTGCGCGTCTTTTTGCCTCACAACCCTTGGATTCCGCGTTCCTTTGTTGTTGTTTTGCACTTCCTGCTGCTTGTTGCCGTTCTTTGCCGCCTTCCGAATGCATGCGAGGCCTTTTGAAGGCGTGGACGTGCCGAGCCTAGCCGCGTTAGAGCTTCTTGAACGCTGCATAGTTTAGATTCTAACCACTCCCGCAGGATGTCGTTCTTGCGGCCGATCCTCTACGGCGCGTGGGCCTCCTCGTGCACGTGGCGCGTCCGCTGCGCCCTCCACTTCAAGGAGATCGAATTCGACGTGCAGCCCGTCAGCAAGAGCGATTTGGTTCGTCCCACCCTTTAATGCATTCAATTGTTCGCGTGTTCAGAAGTCGGAAACCTACCGAGATTTGAACCCCGTCGGGCAGATCCCCCTCTTTCTTCACGGCCAAGCGGTGATCTCCGAATCGCTGGCCATCATCGACTTTCTGGAGGACGAGTGAGTGCAATCGCTCGTATTGAATCAACGGATTGATTGCAGGTACCCGAACACGCCCAAGCTGTACCCGGCAGATGCTTTCGACAGGGCGGAAGCACGATCGCTGACCTTGAACGTGAGTCCCTTGCAGACCGTTTATTTATTCGTCCACTTCTGCTTTCAGATCGTCTCTGGAATCCAGCCGCTCGTCTCAAACGGAATGCTCGGCCGGCTGGCGAAGAACGGGGTCGACCACGAGAAGTGGGCGCGCGAATTCCTGCAGCAGTCGTTCTCCGCGCTGGAGGAGCGATTGAAACGGACGTCCGGCCGGTTCTCCTTTGGCGATGAGATCACTGCGGTCGATTGCTGCCTCCAACCGCAAGTCTTCAAGGCCGGCCAGTGAGTGAACTCATCCATCAATCGATTGAATGCTCGTTCCGTTCAGCTTCATCAACCTCGAGGACTTCCCGACCATCCTGCGGATCGATGAGGCGCTCGGCCTGGTGCCCGCCTTCCAGCGAGCGCACCCCTTCGTCCAGCCGGACGCCCCGCCGGAGATCCGAACGGTCGACGAGGTGAACCCGCTGCCCGCGGCCAGTGCGGGAACGGCGGTCACGAATTGATCGCCGGCCATCCTCTAATTTATTTTCCGACAGACACCGGTGTTCTTCCTTCCGTTTAGCCATCCACCGACCGACCGTTCCAGTCCTCCTATTTCTTGTTGTTTGCTGCTATCCTCCCACAAACGGTTTATTTGTATCTACAGTGCATAAACAAGACGTGTACGTGAACGGACAACTGGTGCTCAACACGGGAATCGAAATCGAAACAAATCGGAGGGCATTCGCTGCAATTATGTGTCGTGTTCGTGATGATGAACGAGGGGAAGTGGAATCGCGGAGGAGAACTCGATGTTTATTCGGGAAAAGAAGTCAGTCGAAAGAAAACCGAAGGAGAACCCCAAACGTCAGTGGAAATGAACAGAAAGGAACAAAATGGACAGGAGTTCCGATCGAAGACGCGGCTCAGTTGCGGTTCGCTTCGGCCACGATGTGGAGGATGTTCAAGAACAGATTGACCACATCCATGTAGATCATGATGTAGGCGATGATGTAGTCCTCTTCCGAGTGGTGGTGCATGACCATGTCGATGTCGAAGACCAGGTAGAGCGAGAACAGGGCGGCGCCGAAGAGGGACATCATGAAGTTGAACATCGAGGACATCAGGATGATCTGAACGACGAACAAAGGAAGGTATGAATGAACAGAAGAGAGGAATCACCTGCAGCAGCGTTCCCACGACGAAGGCGATCGAGAGCGAGGCCAACAGCGCGTAGCTCTTGCGCCAGTCCCGCTTCGACTGCATCGTGTAGAAGAAGAGGGAGCCGACGACGGCCACCGTCACGAACAGCGCCTGGAGCACGACCTCCGCGTCGTAGAACGTGACTAAACGGAGGGATCAATGGAACAACTGAAAGGAAAGAGGGAACGAACCGACTGCGGCCACCGTGAGGGCCTGCATGATCGTCCAGCCGCCCAGCAGGAAGTAGTTGAGCGGCGCGTTGTGCGCGTGGACGAACATCGCGAACAGGACGCCGATCGAGCCGATCAGGAACAGGAACACGATCCATGACCTGCAAGAACGAGTGATCAGAGGGAGGATTGACTGGAGAATGATGATTGATGCCATTTGCAGGTGTCCTTTTGCATTGCTTCCGTGTGGCTTGCAAGCGGTGTGATATTCGCGGTTAATCGATTCTTTCGACCACCTGCCCGCCCGACCCTCCTGCTTGCCGCCCGTTGGTTTCCGCGCTTTCGAGCAAACTTTCGGCCATTTGCCGTCGAAAACAAGTTGGGGCCGTTGGCATCCGGCCGCTCTTCTGCTTTTCGCACAACCGTTGGCCGTCGCCGCACGTCGACCGCCGAGTGGCAAATTGGCTGTCGCTGTTTGATTCGCCCGCTTGCTGGTCGAACGTGAAGACAATTTGACAACGGCCATTAGCGTGTCCGTTCGAAACGGCGGCAAGCATTTTGCGAGATCTGTTTTTGCTTCTGGCGTCGAGTATTCTTTTTTCTCTCTGCGTGCAGCATTCACCGCTTCCTTTGCAACAAGCAATTTCATCAGCTCACATCATCCTGTCGTTTCGATTCCGTTTCCGTCCCACTTATTGGAGTTTGGCCTTGCGCATTGACGCCAACCCGGCTGCAGAAGTCGCCTGATTGTGGCCACAAATCGGCAACGTACGTGCGGACGGCGAAAAAAGCGAGCGGGCGAAACGTCGGGATCCGACTACAATCGCCCGTTTGGATCACTTGCTGCAGCTTTTGCGGCGATCATTGCATCCGCGACGTGCTTCGAAATGCGGGGCAAAGATCTTGAGCAAAAGGCCGAAGAAATGCCATCACACGTGATGCTTCCGTTTCGAGCTCGCTTCTGCGAACGTCCGCCGAGTAATTGGCCCAAAGCACGCAACCGTGAACGGCCACTCGCAATTGTTTTGACGGCCCTCCCGCCTCAAATGCACTCGTTCTCCCCTCACCCGACTGTCCGCTCGCATCACTCGAGCATTTCGAATGCATTGGGCTCGACTTGTCGGCACTCAAAGCAATACAACGAGAACAGCATTCGGTTGAATGTCTGCTGAGTACAACAGTGGACAAAAACGTGGGGTCAATCAAAACGATCCTTTCGAGTGTGAGCCGAATTGTCTGGAGTCCTTCCAACTACCGCGGCGTTCGGATCGGAAGAGGCAAAAGCGATGGAAGCTCAGAGAGTTTTTTGTTCTCATTTGGACACGATCCGCACTGCGGGTCTTGCCTTGTTCAGGCTACAGCACGAAACCGAGCCTCGAAATTGGAATTCATCATCGCTTCCATCCCGCCTTGCCCCCTCGATGCCCGCCGACCACCCCGCCCGCAATCCTCCGCCAAACCGACTGCGCCATCGCGTCGCACGCAGGCGGGCGGGAGAAAAGCGAGCAAAAGGCGGCAGGAAACAACAGAGGGATTCCTGTTTGCAATGTCGACTTTGCGAGGGATGCGCAAGGAGTGTGTTGAGAGAACGAGCGAGTCAAACGATCAACATCGTCCGATTCTGATGTTACCCGCCCTCTTCCGGCTACCCACTTGTTCCAAACGACCGCCGGATGAACCGCCGACTTCCACCTCGTCGTTTCTTCGTTCTTTGCGGGCCAAAATGAAATTAGTCGACGTCCGCGGGCGTGTGGGCGTTCCGGCCGGAAGACGCGCTCGAACGAACCGCAGGGATGGGCGGAATTGGATTCCCCCAATTCGTCTGCTGCACGACTAATCCACTCGTCGGTTGATCACCAAATTCGCCGCTCATTTGTTTCTTTCCTCATCTTCCGCCTTCCGCACTCCCGCCCGCCCGTCTTCCGGCCGGCAGTCGTCCAGAAGACGCGATTTCAAGGTTTTGTTCCCGAATCGCGAAAAGTTTGCCTGTTTGGCGCGAGCGCCACTTCTTACTGAACTTCTCCGTCCGTCCCGCGAATTCACGTGCTCTTCATTACGACACGCTCGTCCATAATTTCTGCCCTCATTTGCATCTTCCGCGTTCTCCGCCGTCCCGAGGGCCTTCGGGGCACGAGGGCGTCGTCCAAACGCCCGAGTTCCCAGCGGAAGCTCAACGTTTGACTCACTTTTCCTCGAATGCCGACGAGGACGTCAGCTTTCGATTGGAATTCATGTGTGATCGATGGAAGTTCCCCACTTCCTTCCGGGCAATTATCGCCGTGAATGGCGGAAAGGTCGACGCTCCTTTTCGAGACAAAAACATGACCGAAATGCCAATTACGCCGACTCGCTTCAACTTCCTGTTTTCTGTGGAAGATCGTATTGAAGGGTCGGCTTTGGAGAAACCAGGAGCGAACCATTGCACAGTCTGTGTCAATACTTCGTGATTGTGTCCGCTCGTTGATCTACGGTTTTCTCGGCTCGCTCGCGCCGCCAATTAGACGCGCTTTCAGTCGTCTCGAACGAGCGCGTGCTCGCGTTTCACAACCGCCGAGCATCGCGGAAATCCCGAGAATTCCGAGCGGCTTTACTCCACGGGGTGAATGCCCTCGATTAACCAATTACAAGTACCGGCTACACGGTTCTTGGCCGTTGAACTCCGCGAACTGCCGACTACCTTCAAGCAAGCGAGACTGAAGAGCGACGGAATTCGCTGATTTCAACACTTTCTAGCAAAGAAGCGGCTGATTGGGCGTTCATCAACGAGCATTCAGCCTGTTCGACTGGTGGAGTTCGATCCCACGGATGCCGCAGATCGATCGATTGTTTGAGGCCGCCCGTCGATCAACCGGCGCCCGGCAGTCGGCGGGCACGTGCCGCCGTTGAACTTCGGCCGGCCGGCGGCCAGGCGGCGTCTTGCGAAAGGGCGGCGGGGGAAACATTCCGATCTCCGAAAACAACGCGAAGCGGCGAGAAGGCGGCAGGTGATCGCCGGAGACACGCGTCGTAATGAACGGCCCCTGTTCGGCCGCGGCCGCGAGCTCTGCGGAAAGGCGAGCGGGCGAGTGCACGCCGATTAATGGGGGCCGCGATCGGCGGGCGGGCGGCAATTCACGCACCACGTCGAACAAGCCGACGTTCTCCTCCATATTCGCTTGTTCGGGATCACTTTCCGCTTTTGACGAGTGCATTTCCATGTTTTCGATGGAGGACATCTGTTTGAAGAGTTCAAACGGCGTGTTCCTGTTTGTCGCCCATCAATTTTTACTTCCCGTTTGGCCAAAAACAGACGCTCTCGTGACCCGCGGCCCGCCTAGTCGATTCGACGAACGCCGTCCGCGTGGAAAATTGACGCTCTTCTTTGTGGGCGATCGAGCGTGCGAATGGCCGTGAAGTACGGTGGAGGGCGTAAAGCCGCGTGAAGGAAATCACGACCGTCTATCCGGAGCGCTTTGTCGTCCTCCGATGGCCTCGAGGGCCAACCGTTTTTTGCCTTCGTTAATGCAAGAGCGAAAGAACGTCACTTGGGCGTGCGAGTCGCAGCGGCGCGCGATGGCCGGAGGCAAAAAACCGACTTCATTTTCGGTCTTAAGGTCCGCTTTGTCCCTTGAGCGACTGGCGGCGTCGAAGTCCACGGAAGCCCCACTTTCAACGGGCTTCACAAAAAGTTGTTCAATTAGCCGAATTTTGTTCCCTTGGATTCCGTCGGAGTATTTTGGGCCGTCGAATGCACACGCGGCCACTCCTGGCGTCCGTAATTGGGTTCCGCTTTCCGCCTTCCATTTCGGTCGCTGGAATCACGCGGCAACGGCCGACGGGCTTCTTTTGCATTTGCGGGCGCTCCTTTTCGCGGGCTTCTTGTCCGTTTTCACACGTTCTGGCTGGTCGTTCGATCAAAAACGTTCGGCGGTCATTTTTGGTGCCCAACGGGGTTGGCGGGTTTCGCTTGACGTTGGCCGAAAACTTCTGTGGGACGTCGCCCGCTTTGTGGCCCGCAAAGAAGACGGCTGGCGGCCGCCGCCTAATCGTTTCTTTTTGATGCGTTCCTGCGGCGGCGCCAATTGCCGAAACCGAATTGATCGCGGCGGGCGAGGCGACCGAATGGGCAAAAAATAGTTGGGCGCAGGACGGGAACGCAACGGACAAAAAATCACGTTCAGCCGGCCGTTTTCTCCTGCCACTCGCCGCCGATCTTTTCGCTCCGGATGGCGTCAATCGTGGCTGATGCGCGTCGAGTGGCTGCTTTTGGCTTCTTGAGCGGCTTCCCGCTTTGCGCCCGCTTGATGTCCGCTTCTGCACGAAGTTTTTGCGGCCGTTTTGTGCGATTTCTCGTGAATCCCGTGTTTTGTAGCCGCGCTTTCCGCCGCCGTCGGCCGCCGTCTCGTGACTCGGCGGAGAGGCTTCAAATCGACGGCCACCGCCCGCCAATCGCTCTTTCAAGCCCGGTTGTTCTTTTGCCTGTTGACTAATCGGCAGGAAAGGTCGGCGGATTTCGTTAATCCCGGCGAAACACGAGCGAAGTCGCGTGCTGCCGGCCAGGCCTCGCGGATTGGAGGCCGCTTTGTTCCTCCGACTATTTTCAACCGGCGGGCGGCTCGCGTGTCCAAAAGGCAGCCGCTTGGCCGACGGAGATCTCCGCGCTTCCTCTCGCTTTTGTCCCCAAGAACGGAGCTTTTTGATCGCTGCGAGCTGTGAGCAGGCGGGCAGAACGAATCTGTTTCTTACAGTTTGGTTACCTGCGCGTGGAATGCACTTGTTGTCCATCAGCATCCGAATTCCCACGCTCCCCGTTCAAATTAGCCCGAGCGGGGGTCTTGTGTTTTGATCGAGTGCAGGAAGCGTCGGAGGGTTGTGCTCTCGATTGTACCCTCCAGCATCCTCGCGTTCTTTTGTTCGAAGCGGACACGTGCGCGTGAAACTTCCGGCCGGCTTCCGAACGGTCGAATGGCGGCAATCAAACGGAGGAATGGGTGCCGGGCGTGCGGGCGGGCGGGCGTGTTGAAAGGCGCGTAAGTGGCGGGCGGATTGCGGCGGGCGGCGGGTTCGAACGGGAGTTCCGCCTTCCGCTTTCGGCCCCGAAGATTGCTTCCTGTTGACCGCGAACGTCCGTGTGTTTTGCTTCCGTCTCGCCCGCACTAATCAGTCGATTGATTGCAGCCTTTCCAGCAATCATTGCGGACCAACGCCAAATGGACGAGTTGAGCGTGCACGTGAACAAGCACCTCTCGATCAGCCACCCGAGCTCTCCTCAACGGCACCACTTGATCCCCCGCCCCAACAGCCGCACGCGCACGGACTCGGGCAACCATTCGAGCAGCGGCAAGTCGACGCCCACCTTCTCCTTCGGCCGGCGCACCCCCACGCCCTCGGTGAACGGCGACCGAGCGGAGGGATCCTCCAGTCGGTGGAGCGGTACGTTCTCTAAGAAGATGGCACGTGTTCGACCGATCGAGCGGAAGTAAACCGAAGCCGAAAACAACATCCCTGCTGACTAATCAGCCGACAGACCTCCGGCCCGTCAATCAACCGACATTTTGCGGTCGGACGGCCGCGGCGGCAGCCGAAGTCAAAGGAAGACACGAGGGCATCTGTTCGCGTCTTCCCTTTTGCAAGCAGCAAGAATGGACGGAAGCCACGTAACAAAGCGAGCGGCAGAAGTTCGCAGAAATGTCAATTGTTTCGAGTTGCCATTCTTTCGCCGTTCAACTCGAAAGTGCTGGCGGTTTTTGCTCGACCTTCCTTCCGAACAAGCGACTTCCGAGCAACATTGCCCGCGTTAATCCCCCGGCGCTCCCCTCATCCGGCTGTTTGCTTCTGGAATCTTCCGAACTGCAAACAGGCCGCCCGACCGTCCGGACGGCCGAGCAGCCGGGATTAAACGGAGATTGCCGCCTGCTCGCTTCAATCCCGCTCCTTCCCTTCCGTCCTTTCGAATCCATTAACGACTTATCGCCTTTCGGGGCTGAAAACAAGCCCGTTACTCCGATGGAACGAGTCGAATAGGCCGGCAGAAAGCGGCTTTCGCACGTGAATTCGAACGAGATTTCCGCTACAATCCGCCGCTTTTCTCCGGGGGGTGGGGGGATCCTCGGTTGCTCGCCGGGGATTAGCGAAAAGGAAAACGGGTAGTAAGTGGATGGTTGGGCTCAAAAATAACCGTCCATTACAAGTGGGAGGAAGTCCGGGATCAAGCTGGAGGACTCGACGAGAACTTCCGCCGTGGACTTTCGGCCAGCCGACGGAAGCTTCGGCTCCAATCAGTCAGTCGGGTGTTGTTAGTTACCGCGCTGCTTTTGGTCGCTTTATTGCTTTCCTCCGTGTTCTTTCTGTGATAACAATACCTTGAACTCGCGAGAAACAAAGCGTCTCGTCTACCTTATTTCCATTCATCTTCCACCCTTCTTCTCGGCGATGTTCGGAGGGCGGCCGAATGCCCTTCGAACACGCGACCTCGGCGGATTTCTTTCGTTTTAATCAACGGGACACGCTCCTTTTGATTAAAACGGCAGACCGGCCACCCACCCGCCCGCCGTCTTTCGAACACGCGATCGGAAGTCGGGCGGCCATCACATCATCCGGAACTCCCGAGTAAACAAGAGGGTGGGTGGGCGTCCAATAACCACCAGATTCTTCAAGGAATCTTTGGTTTCATCTGCTGCATCCAAAGGAATCCTGCCCGCTTAATCCCATCCGGTTCTCCCATCACGTCCGTTCCGGCAACCGCCCGGTTCGTGCTTTTTGGCCGTCGGCTGGAGCGACGAACAAACACGAAGCTGCGGCAACGAGAGCGGTGTGTGAACATCGACCGAGCGGAGTGAAGAAACACTCCGAACATCCGACTGCCCTCTCGTAATCCCGCGGAAACCACCCGGCTGTTTGGAATCCGAACCGCTCGCTAATCCGCTCGCCTGTTTGCGGCTCGTCATTTTTGGTCACTCGGGCGATCGGCTGAACGGGAGCCCGGAGATCGTAGGAGCGAAAAGAAGCCAAACGATCCGGCGGTCCATGAGCACTCGACCAGAAGGAATAATCGATCACTCGCCACCCTCACCGGGCGGCGGGCGGATGATCGATCGGATTCCTTTCGGTTTGGACGAGTGGCAGGCGGGAGTTTCGGCCGTCCGTCTCAAACCTCCTTGCGGAGCAACTGCTCGAAGCGAGTGTTGATCACTCGCCCGATCAGAGTGTTTCCACGTACTCCCGGCCGAATAAACAGCGGCCCAGGAGATTAATGAAGGCGGCTGTTCGACCAGCAGCTCTCATAATCAAGCCGCCTCAAAACAAACACTGCGAACAGAGGGGAACGTCCTTAAATTAACGCTTCAAAGCGAAAAGTGCGGACTTCCGATTCGAACGGCGGCCGTCTTTCGCTTTCGACTCGCCGAGCGGAAGCACCGTATTTCCCGCAGTCTTTTCGGTCCTTTTGAGGGCAAAGTGGGGGTGGAAAGCAGGTGTTTCTTGAGGTTTCGAAAGCGGAAAAGATGATGAAGAAATGACTCGCTCCCTCGTGCTCGAGTGTGCAGTTTCGAAATCTCCTTGTTTCTCAACCACCACTGGACGATTGCGAAAGAAACATCTTGTGGGCCAAACATTTCCCAATTGTTGCTTCTCGAACTCCGAGTGGTGGACACAAAGTGACGAGTGCCCGCCCCCGTCTTCCTTCACTCGGTACAAAGAAGACTCCGAGAACACCAGTGAGGGTCGTAAGCGAACGTAAACGGTGACATCCGGCGGTACAAAAGCCAGCGGGATGTCCGCTTTGACGCCCTTTTAAACGCCGCGATTTGTGGGAATGCACTTTAGTGGTGAAGCTGGACTTTTTTGGAGGTCGTACGGCCAACGGGGAGGATCCAATTGCTCGCTGTTGCGTTCGACCGGTAGCCGTAATCCCCGCGCTCACTTTCGAAATCGGGCGGCTAATTCGGGCACCCGTTTCTTCGGATTTGAGGGCAAACGATTTCTGTCCATCGGTCGAGCGCCTCATCGCTTCCCGCACCGTCCAAATTTATTCGGCCATTCGGTTGATTGAAAGGACGTTCTAATCCTCGTAGTCCGCCGTCCACCCACCGGCGACCTCCGGCCGCCTCCTTTCGAACTCGAAGAATGCGAGGATTAGCCGCCTCTTCTGCATCCACCCTCTTCCGCTGGCTGCAGCCTGATGGGGAGGTGCGGATTGGTCTTCGTTCTCTTCGGAGAGCAGACCGGCGGGATGATTTCACTCGATGCTCCAGACGAATACAAACCGAAAAGCAAGTCGTCTGCTCGCCGCCCCCAACGTTCTTTGAAACGAGTCGAGAATTCGGAAAGAAGTCGTACACTTCGGGCCGCTCGAGTGTTTCGCAAAGAAAGAACGTTCTTTTGTCCACTCGCTCCCGCATTCATCGGCGGGCGGCCGAGGCGAGGGTGGGGAATGGGAAATGAGGAGGTCGCCGACCCAATTTCCAGCTGCTCTCTGCTCGCCGAAGAACAAAAGAAGACGGAAGTCGCGGCTAATCGAATTTCGACTCGAAAGTCAGCGGTCAAAAGAAGACGCCAACTGTTCTCTGCGGCCGCTCCCCCGAGTACGTGATCCGAAGCAAGGAAGTAGACGTGATCCTTTCGGCGGCCGCCCTCCCGCCTGGATGTCCCTCAGGTGGGATGTCCACTCGGCGGGGCGATTGGCCGCAAATCCCGCTTGTTTCTCGTGATTTCCGCTCGCTTCACGGCTGCTTTTCGGTGGATTTCGATCGTTCGCGTGCGATTGACCACTTCGATCCGGCGGACGGCCGTCTATCTCGGGGATTTGCAAGAGACGGGCCACTTTCCCGCCCCCACCGACCAGGAAGCTACACCCGAAGGGACCGGCGGCTAATCCCGCACGAAAAGTGAGGGTGGAGGCCGAAAACGAGGGAGGGCGGGGTCTCGGCCGTTCCCGTGGTGCGAGCGGCCGAATGGACACTCCGCCCTCTTCTCCCCGACGGCTGGCCGACCGCTCGGTTACTCCGCCTTCTTCCCGCTTGCAGCACGGGAAGACGGGGAGTATAAAACCGAGCGGGGGGAGCGAGTGAAGGCAACAGTCAAACGTCCTCCTCTTTGCTGCTTCCCGCAATTCGTACAAGCAGAGTGTAGTCGCTTACGTGCATCCGATCCCCTCCCTTCCCGCTGCTAGTCTTTCGCTCAAAACAACCCAACTACCTCCCTCTCTCACTTGTGACAAAATGCGGGGATTGCTGACCTTCCGAAAGACCTCGTCTCCAGGTGAGAAAGATCGCCGATCGAACACGTGCCTCCCCTCCCACCCACTCATTCCAACCCCTCATCCGCCTGCTTGCAGATCGCGCCCGTCTGCCCGTTCGAATGATGCGCCGCGTGAAGGTGGCCGCGCTGCCGGGCACGAGTCACTCGGACGACAACAGCCGCGCGACCACGCCCTCGCTGGACGCGTTGAGCGATCAATACACGAAGCAGGAGATCGATGAGTACCGCGCCCTCTTCTCCATGTTCGACGCCGACGGCTCGGGGGCCATCGGCAACGAGGAGTTGAAGCAGGCGATGAAAGAAATCGGACTGCAGGCCAGCGACAAGGAGATCGACGACCTCATCAAGGAGGTGAGTGCCCCCTGCAAGAACCCCCGCTCACCCTCCCGCTTGCAGGTGGACGAGGACGGAAACGGGGAGATCGACTTCGTCGAGTTCTGCCACTGCATCAAACGCTCGCAGAACATCGTGAAGGAGACCAACGAGGAGATGGTCCGCCAGTGCTTCCAGATCTTCGATCAGGACGGCAACGGCGTGATCACCGAGAACGAGTTCATGGTGAGCGACAGGAGAGGCGAGCGGGAGTAATGCGCACTTTGCAGTACATCGCAAAGGAGGTGGGCGGCTTCAGCCAAGAGCTCGCCGAACTCGTCTTCCACGAGCTGGACGTCTCCTCCAACGGCCACCTCTCCACCGACCAGTTCGCCGCCATCGTCGAGGACTACCTCCTCTCCGACCAGACGCGCATCTTCCAGGACGAGAGCAAATGAACGCCCCGCAAATGTTCCCAGTGAATGCATCTCCTTCCCTCTCCTCTCGCATCCCCCGAACATCTCATCATAATCCTCCCTCTTATTTAACTCTCGTTAAATATTTTGACCCGGTTTCTTTTAAATAAACGTTCGCCCATGTGTGAGAGGATACTTACTGTTGCTGCACGAATCCGCGCACTACAATGATTAAACTGGCTTAACGAGCAACGAAAATTAGCTGCACGAACCGACGGGGGTCAAATAAATCCCGGCAGAAAGGATGATGGTCGCGAGGAACTGGAACGAGAGGATTCCGAGCACCTTGCGGAGGAATCCTGCAAGCAAAAAGCAGCAATCAAATGGAAGAACAGGGAAGGAGAACGTACCCATGCGAATGGAGGCGTCGGCCAGCGCCACGGGCTCCTTGCCCTCGCGCAGCGGCTTCGCGTGGCCGCCGAGGAAGCTCGGCGTCGTCGTGTCGGCCGCCTGGCGAGTCGCGTGGTCGTACGTGGGCACCGGGCCGCGCTCCACGTCCGACTCGTCCGAATCCTGCGCGTTCAGCAGCGGGACGTGCATCGTGCTCGAGGCCATGCTGAGAGATGGACTGAAAGCGCGGGGTAAAGGCTGGTAAATCGGGTACATAAACGGGTGATAAGCAGAAATGAGCAGAAATAACGAAGAAGTTGGCCGAGGTAACGGGGCTCGACGCGAGTATACACGCAATTGACCTTTTCAGCCACAAATAATCAGAAAAACGACATTCGGAAATCGAACGCACACGTGAAAACCGACCAAAACGGTCAGTTTTTCCGCGCTTGCAAACATACAGCCGACTGATCAGCGTCGCTTGTGCGTTGCGTTTCCTCGGTCGTTTTGCGGATGTGAGCAACGGGAAACATCGCGGATGCAGACCCGAACAAACGTTCTAATTGACAAACCGCATAAAACGAAACGAATTCCACTCTATGTATGCAAAGCGGGCGCGTCGATTATTTTAGGGCAGAGCAAAAGACGAATTTGTGCTGTTGCTTTGGTCAGTCGGAAATTACGCGATTTGCTAGACATCCCCCCAAGAAATCGATTCATTTTTGCGGAGAACCTGAAAACGGCGGAAAAACGGACGGAGAAACTATCGAACCGCTAAGTGGTGTCCAAAAACTGGCTCCTGTCAACGGGATTCTCGGGTGAGTAGGACCAAAGCTGACCAGCAAAGCGGGCTGACGAATGCGCACCTCAAAAGTCGTGGATTATTGCGAAAACGCGACGAATTTCCCCGAAATTCACGTCCGCACGCACTCCGCCGGCCGCTCGCCACGCGGACGCCAAGCGGGCGGTCGGCGCACGTTTTCCACTCGGTGGACCGGCCGCCACTCCTTTGATGGAACGAGCAGAAGGGGGCCCCGTTTTCTGCGGAGAGGTCGAAATAAAAGCAATGGATTCGGAAGAACAAGTGTTAGCAACTAGTCAACAGAATCGATTTGTCAATCTACGCGTTCTTCTGCTTGCACCAACTGAATCAAAGCCACTTCGATAAACAAGCCGCTTCATGCGACAAACCCGGCCATTAGCCCGCCTTTACTGTTTATTCCAGGGAAAGCAACGCGTCGCCCACTCGAATGTCTATCTGGGCGATGCAAATGAGAATTGGTCGTGCGATGTGCGTTCGATGATTGTGCCGAGGCGTTAGTAAGCTGGTCTGTCGACTAATGTATGTCCCTTGCTCTCACCTGCATCCATTTGTTTGATCTCAGCCCTTTGAGAAATTCCAAGCGGCAATCACGTCTTGTTTGAACGTCGCACCGCAACAGATTTGAGCAGCAACACTCCTTTCACCATCCTTCGATTATTTGTCCCGCTGTGAAGCAGAACGTTCCAAAATTTCTTTCCAGACCACTGCGAGAGGGTCGGTTTCGAATACTAACCTCAAACTTGGGTTAATAAACCGAAGAAATCGGCGCGCCCTCGGCCCTTCTGCGTTCCGGCGGGCGGGCGGTCGATGAGAAGCACGACCGGGGGCGCTTCCGACCTCGTCGTTTGCCGCTCTCTTCGTCGCCAGCATCTTTTCCTTTCGGCTCGCCCGCCTGCTGCGAGCGCGTGCGGGTCAGTCGCCTGTGTGACCTTCTCGTCGCCGCCGCCCTCGGCGGGCCGCAGCGGGGCCGGTCGGCGAGCAAGCGGGCAGCGGGAAGGCAGGACGGGCGAACGCAGCAGACACACCCGTATGCGAGTGAAAGCAGTAGACAACGGAGAGACGAACAGACGACGAGCTCGGGCGCGCCCCCGGTCGTGCTTCTCATCGACCGCCCGCCCTCTCACCTGCATGAGTCCCCGCCGCTCGCCGACTTCTTCGGTTTATTAACCCAAGTTTGAGGTTAGCTCATGCTTCCTGCCCGGTCCCCGGATTGTGGCTCGAACACAGCAAATTTTGGAACGTCTGGCTCTCGCAGCCGGACACACATTCACGAAGCAGGAGAAGCGGGATGCTGTCCGATTGGTCCCCGTTGCGGTCGGTGGAACTCTTGCTGTCGACTGGAAGGATCGAAGAGGGAGATTCTATCGATTCTGACTGAAGAACTGCGTAACTGACGGCAAAATGAAACAGAAAACAATCACAACTGATCGTGAAAGACAAGATTTCTACTAGATCCTGCTCCACAAACAGCTCTTGCACTTTGATTACTCGAACAAAACGAGTGTTATGAAAGGATTTTTTTGGCCATTCGTTCCCTCGACCGAAGAAGGCGAGCGGTTTTTCCCGCCAACAAATACCGATTTGCGTTCGTCGAACGTTCGGCAATGTCATCTACACGCCTCGATTTGTTCCCTTACGTTTACTGTAGGCAAGTCGTTCGCCTGCCCGCATCCACGCGCGCGTGCTGCGGAACGCCAAACGCCAACCGATCGACGCTTTCCGCCCGCGATTGGCGGCCGGCCTCGTCGCGTCGGCGGGCGGGAAATTCGAAGCGAGCGGCGGGGAGCGTCTCCGGCTTGCCGCCCGCTCGTTCCTCGTGTTCATCCCGCCCGTCGCCTCCTTTCTTTCGCTCGTTCGTGCCTCCGGGCGGTGAAAACGGCGGGAAAACGGGCGGCCGGCGGGTGGACCGGCAGGCGGGAATTTCGGCCGCATTTTCGAAAAAACGTGAGTGGCTTTCGAATCGATTTCTTTCTTTTTGTTCTGTTAGACTATGCCGATTGTTTCAGGAGTTGTACCGTTGTTTGTCGCGGAATTTCCGCTCAATTCTTCAGAAATTCCGGACAAACCTTCCCGCCCTTCCAGTCTCGATTTATTGCCGCTTTCAGTCGATTCCTAGCTAATTTAACTCCGTTGAAAGCATGATTGTTTGTTTGCATCAAGGCCGATGCTTCCTTTTGGCCGGCTGAACGTGAACTTCCTGAAATCTTCGATGTCCGCCGTCCAGTTGCGGTTTGTGTTCGTCGAAATTGACGCCCGCCCGCCGCCCCCGAGCGACCGGAGCGGCGGGAAGGACGAGACCGCCGCTCCGCCTCGTCGTTTCTCCCCGTTGGCTTTCGCTCGGACTCCCGCCCGTCTTCCCGTCCTCCTCCGCTTGCTTTCTTCTCGCATGTGCCCGCCGTTTCGTCGGTTCTGTCCACTCGGTCATGATCTTAGTTGCGATGCAATCCGCTTTAGTTTCATCTACATTCCGAGGGATTTTTGATGAGCTCTCTCATATTTTTCGTCATCGTCCGGCTCGAAAGTATGGAACGGGTTGCATGGATGGGGCGAAATTCTTGATTTTATGACGACGTCTCTCTCTTCCTCCTACATTTCATTCACAAATTCTACCGTGAAACGCGTGCAATTGCCATCGTCCTTGTGTTATCCGCACTTTCTTCACATTCATCGTTGCTTTCAGGCCCGTCGCCCGTCCTCCTCGTGATCATGAACAGCATGTACGCGGCCGGTGCTCCGCGCTACGCCCAACAACGGGGATTCGGGCAGTCGGTGGTGGAGCGGGCGCCGCGCTTCCCGCGGAACACGGACAAGTCGCGCGGCCTGCGGCACTTCAGCAATCGGGTGTGCGAGAAGGTGAAGGAGAAAGGGCAGACCAACTACAATGAGGTGAGTCCTCTTTCATCCGTCCGTTCACTCCCGCTCGTCTTTCAGGTGGCCGACGAGCTGGTGGCCGAGTACTTCGATTCGCTCTGCTACCCGCCCCAAAGCCAGGAGAAGCAGCAGTACGACTCGAAGAACATCCGCCGCCGCGTGTACGACGCGCTCAACGTCCTGATGGCGATGAACATCATCGAGAAGGAGAAGAAGGAGATCCGCTGGGTGGGCCTTCCGACCTCTTCGGTGGCCGAACGGCGCCGTCTGGAGGACGAGCGGCAGCAGCGGCGCGACCGAATTCGCCAGAAGAGCGACCAATTGCGCGAGTACATCATTCAAGTGAGTTCTCCGTGCTTCTTCTTTCGTTCATCTCCTCTGCTTTCAGCTGGTCGCGTACAAGTCGCTCGTGCACAGAAATCGGGAGAACGAGCGGAACAACGGGCGGCCGAACGATCAGTCGATCCTCTTCCTTCCGTTCATCATTCTGAACACCGAGAGGGAGACGAACGTCGACTGTGCGATCTCCCACGACAAGTACGCTCTTTCTTCTCGTTTCTGTGTGCATCTCGTCGTTTAGAACGGAGTACGCGATGACGTTCGACCGTCCGTTCGAGATCCACGACGACATCGAAGTGTTGAAGCGGATGGGGATGGCCCACGGGCTGGACACCGGCCGGATCGACGACGCGGAGGTGGAGCGCGTGAAGGAGTACCTGCCGCCCGCCCTGCGCGGCTACGTCGATCAGATCATCGAGCAAGCGAACAATCCGCGTACGTCCTTTTGACTTGTGGACATTCCTTCGGCTGCTTTCAGAACCGGAAGAGGAGCTGGTGGAGGAGACGACGCTGGACGAGTCGCGGCAGCAGACGCCCGAGCAGCCGGACGAACTCGAGCGGCAGCAGGCGGAGGCGCCGAAGCCCGCCGCCGCGTCCACGTTCGTCGCGCGCGGGACTCCCGGCTCGACCGCCGCCGCTCCGTCGCCGGGCCTGCCGCGCGCGAACCCCCCGCTCTCGAACGTCGTGACCACGCGCCGCTTCGGCGGACTCGGCGGCCGGCCGTTGGGCGGCGGCTTCGGGGCGCCCGTGGGCTACGCGCGGCCGATGTTCGCGCGCGGGGCGATCGCCAACCGCTCGTACATCCAGCGAGCTCCGAATGCGGCGGTAAGTGGTCGTTTACGAGCTTTTGAAGTTGATTTCAACAACCTTCTCCTGCATGATCTCACTGCTGCCTTTGTTTCAGCGCTACGTGCAACCGAGCCAGTCGGCTGTCTTCCAAAACGCTCAGCGCACGCACACTCGTCAGCAGCTGTACCTCGTGCAGTCGAACGGCGGCGCCCCGCAGCCGATCCAATCGACCAACCGCTACCAAGCGTACCCGCCGCCCCGTTCCGTCCAATCGTATCGCGCCCAACAGCAGCAGCAATACGTGAGTGTGCTCATCATTCGTTCGGTCTATTCTCCTCGTTCTGCAGGGCCAATCGACCTCTCAAGCCGCTCGCCGAACGGCCGCCCAGCCCCAAGCCGCCGTCCAGCCCGCGGAGTACTTGGAGGAGCAGGCTGCTTACGAGGAGTTCGTGGAAGTCGACCCGCCCGAGGCGGCCGAGTACTACCAAATGGAGTAGCCGTCCGTTGCCTTCATGATCGATGGATATGATTTGATTGGATTGTCCTTCCTTCTCTCCCCCACCTTCTGTTGTTTGTTGCACGCTTCTTTTTGTTCAATTTCTTGCTAGTTCGTATCGTATGTTGCCTTAGCTCTTCTTTTAAACTACACGATAATCAATTCTGTTCCCTTGCACGAGTGTTTCCTTCAGTCTTGGCGTCCACTAATCTTCGAATGTTGCAAATCCTTTTTTCTATTGTCCGCACGAATAAAACGATTGATTGATGGATGAGGAGTAATGATTGATCGAAGGAAGTCGTGAGCATCGTTTGGATCCATCCGCAAATGCTTTGGGTCTTCTCCCCACACGCAAGGGCCGGCCGCCTCTGCGAATGTGGGTGTTGTCAAGGCGATGCGAGCGGTCCGGCCAGCTGGGGAACGAAAGCGAGGTGGTGGAGGAAGGGAAGGAGACGCGGACGTCTCACGGGTTCGCGGGAATTTGGACGAAGCGCAATGACGGCGCGTTCACGGCATGAGATATATTTCTCATATTCGTTCGCGCTTACAGTACACATTTTACCCGTGCCTTCCATCCCGTGAAAGCCAATTCGAACCAATTGATGTTCGTTTGAAAGTCGATTGGCGGCTGCCGTCGATTATCCGCTCGATTTCCTCGGCCTCAATTCGAACGCGTTGAATGGGCGGTCTGTTCGCAAGGTCAATTGGAGTTGAGTGGATGCCGGCAGATGCGCGCTGATGTTTGGAGTTCGCGTTGGCACGTGTAAGAGAACTTTGGCCGTTGAATTGAGTATCACACGGGACAGGCTCCGTTAATGCAAGCGGGAGGGCCGCGTCGTCATGCTTCGTCAATTCCTTCACCGCAAGGAGGCCTTTCTTTCAGCCTTTTTATGTTGTTGTTTTTGTTGCTGAACGACATCCCGTTCGGCCGGGCGGCCGCTTGCCTCTCGGGGCCGAACCGGAAGCCCTCTTCTTTTATTCGCTCGGTGAAATTGGGGCGCCGTCAAAAAGCACGAGGTTCTTTTCGAAGGTCCAACGCTCCCGTCGTTCCCGTTCACTCGTTCTCCAACATTCCGCCACCTTCCACTCGGTTTCCGCTTCGTCAATCCGCCCTTCGTTCGGATGGGAGGCGAGTGGAATGGCCGACTTCAACCCCAAACTGTTTATTTCGACGAGCGGAACGAGGCCGCTAAATCCGGCGCCAATTGCTCTGTTTTATTGCCGCTTTCTCTCACTTTGGTCGAAACTTTCATCGAGAGTTCGTCCGAAGCGTTTCATTGCTTTTACGTGAGCCGCTTCCACTGACAACTTGTTTCGATTTTCAGGTTGCGCACTTCTGATCCCATTATCGCAATATGGTTAGTTTTTCGGTTCCGGGAAGCACGACCTGTTTGGATTACGAGTAGCCCGCCGCCCTAAACGGCCATTCGAAAAGGCGGAAGTAATTTCACGGACGAGAGGAAAACTTCCGCGTCCGCGTGGAGCAATAACCAAGCACAAAAGGAGTTCAATCCAACTGTTAGCCTTGTTTGCAGCCGTTCGGAGTGATCATCACGGATCCCGCGAAGATCTCGCGCGTGCCCACCGCCGTCTACTGCTACATCTGCGGGCGCCAGTTCGGCAGCAAGTCGATCGACATCCACCAGCCGAAGTGTCTGGAGAAGTGGCGAGTGCAGAACCAGAAGCTGCCCAAAGGCCAACGCAAACCGGAGCCCATCAAACCGGAGATCATTCGCAATCGTTAGTTCCCCAAAAGCTGAAGGAACAGGAGAGAACTGCCCAATGCCTACTTGCCCTTCCTTCATTCATTAATCCCCTCTGCTTCCAGATGAGGGCGAAGTGGACATGGTGGCCACAAACCAGGCGATGTACGACGCGGCCCAACAGCAGCTGGTCGGATGTGCGAATTGCGGCCGCACGTTCAATCCGGACCGCCTCGAAGTGCACCAGCGGTCGTGCACGTCCGTGAACCCCGCCAAGTCCGTTCCGGGCGCCCTCAAGACTCGGCGGGCGTCTCCGCAACGCGGCTATTGACCAGGAGTGGAGGAATAAAATGAACTGATCTCTTTTCGTGTTCTCATTGCTCTATCGATTGCAAATTTCTCCCAACAACTCTTCAACCACTTGCTTCTCTGTGATACGAACCCCGATGTAACGACCTTTTACTCTTTTTACGTGTATCACCCCTTTAAGCCCTCTTATGGAACAATTGGTTAGAATAAATGCGTAGTACAGTGGTCACTCGACGCTCCGAGAGGACGCGAAGCAGCGGGGTGCGGCCACGATTCGCGCGAGAGGGCGGCGGTTTGAATCGAGCCAAGTAGCGGAACGAGTGGAGAACTTGCTTTCCGTCGGCCACTCGACCGGTGATCTGAACGGTCGCCACTGAAGAAACAATGGAATGGGCCCGCTTGACTCGAACTCCCCCGACATCTGCGGACATCAGCGCTTCTTTTCACGTCTTTGACTCGCAGTAGCAACTCCTTGTGGGATCGACAAACAAAGCCAAAAACAAAATGTGGCGCGGATTGCCCCAAGCCGCCGATCGGCGAACGAAATCGAGAGCAGAAGTCATCGCTTCTTTCTGGCGCATCCTTGAGATCACGAATCCGACGGCCTTGAAGCGACCGACGCCTGCACGCGGCTTCTGCTTGCTCTCGAGGACCGGTCAGTGGTATAATTTAATCAACACACATGAGTAGAGAGCAGCAGAAAGTGAGTTCAGCAAGCCGGAGCGGGGTGAAAGAGGTCGAGGTAGTTGACGGACGGGTAGACGACGCACGTCCCAATTAGCGAGCCCACCTGCAAGCAGGTAACATTATGAAAAGAAATCGAAGAGAACGAACCTGAAGGGCAACGCCCACCCAAAACAAGCGATCTTCGTTCGTCGGATCGGAATCCCGGTACACTTGAGAGCCGAGCGTCTGGAGGAACGCGTACATGAAGGCGCAGAAGGTTTGCAGGGTGATCTGAAAAGGCACAGGGGTAATCAAAACACAGAAAAGAAGGTACTTGCCGTCAACGCCGAACCCCAAAAAGATCCCTTGAGCCACGGGTTCGGCGACTGGAGTGCGAGGAGAACGACAAAAGCCGTGCCGACCGCACACACCGCCGAGAGCAGGACGACGGTGCTCGTTCTTCGGATCGCAAAGAAGTCGGCAGCAAACGGACCGGCCAGCGGGACCAGCGTGCCCGCGATGATCGTCCAGAAGTACGTCGTCTGAAACGGAGGGGTTGAAGCAATCGATGAAGGCAAAAGGAATATCCCGGCTCATCCCATCCTGCCCGAACTTACGTGTGAATAGGGGATGGACGCGAACGATTGGACGTTCGGGAGGATCGTGTTCATCTGAGCGCCCGCCAGCCCGACGCACGCGAGAATCGCGAGATCGGCCAGCTTCGACGGCTTCTTTGCAGCCACCGGCTTCGCTGGAGTCTCCTCGGCGGCCGCTTGGGCTCGAGCGTTCGCCTCCTCGTCGAGCATCCCACAGCGATCCTCGCGGTTGCCGCACGAACTCACTCGCTTCAACCGCTTCAGGTGGTTGTTGATCAAATAGAAGGCGATCGCCGCCCCGACCATCCACACGAACATGAACACGTAGAAGACGTTCACGGAGAAGCGGGGCGGCGCGTAATGGGGCTCGAGTTGGCCGGTCGCGTTCGCCACACACGTGTACGTTGAGGTGCCTGTAAGGAAGAGGAATGAAAGGTGCAATAAGGAGGAGTGAGCGGACCTTGGATCATTGACAGGATCGAGGGGAAGAGGGCGGCCACCCCGCCGCCCAGGAAGTAGGCGGGCAGGTAGACGGGATCGAACGTCATCATGAACGGCAGGAACACGACCGTCGACCCAATGGCGATCGCCCCCGAGACGCAGATGTAGCCGATGAGGACGTACGAGTGCTCCTTTCCGAAGATGACCGCCGTCCAATTCCACCCGAAGATCATCGGAATTTGTACAAGGGCGGCCACCACGATCGCTGCTTGAATGACGACTCCGTGTCGAATGGGGATCTTCCAGATGCGATCCACAATGATGTAGATCCAAGGAATGATGCCCGCTATCTGACGATGAACAACAGAAGGTATGATTGGTCGAGAGAAAAGGGCTTACTTGAATGGAGATCGTGAGCACTGACGGGAGGTTCCATCCTTCCGGCAGCACTTGAATGAAGATCGAGTTCTCGATGAAGGCGCCGAAGTTGCCCAGCCACGCGGACGAGGCGAACCAGACGACAAGCACGTAAATGAGCGGGTTTGCTCGTGTTTCTGTTAGCATCTTGCAGAATTGGCGGGGATTGAAGTGAGTGCGCAGCGTGTAGTCGCACTTGTGAACAGCAATCAGACACTGTTCACAAGGCTGGTCGGAAGAAAGTAGTCGCTTTAAGTACACGCATCGTCGACTTGAAAGAGGATTGACTTCCGCCGGTCGCCGTTCAATTCGATTCGTCGAATCGGAAGTCACGACTCGTGGACCCGCCCGCCTCCAGTCGGCTGCAAACAATCGGGTACAACTCACGTGTTCGCTCACTTCTTTCCGTTCCCCTTGGTTGTTTGCTCTTGTGTTCGCCGCGAGCGGGAAGGCGGCGGGCGGCAGGTGAACGGAGTGACGTCGTCGATCGCCAAGACGCCCGCTTTTTCAACCGCCGAAGAAGTGCGCGCCGATTGAGAGTGCAAGTGAATAGGAAACGAAAGAAGATTCGATGGGGCAGGTCAAATGCATAGCGACTTGGCCTCTTGTTGTTCTCATGGAGAAAATTTTTTGTCATCCGCAATGAAAGCTTTTTTCTTCCCGCGTAAAGTTCTCTGCCTTACCTCTTTGTTGCACCGCCTTTTAAAGCTTCGAGTGAAACGCATAGACAGTTATAATTGGATGGTTCAGTATTAAAGAAAGAAGCAGGAACTCGCAGCCTAAACATTCCTTGCAACAGAAAAAACTCCGCAAATCGCAGCTCTTGAGCGGAATGAACCCCAGGGATTGCCCGCCGGCGTCTACTTTTTGTGCCCGTCGAAAGTTGAACCGATTAAATCTATGAGGTCGTAAACCCATGAACGAGGAAGTCTGAAGCAGACAAGGAAGTTGAGTGCGCAGTCGTGATGCTACGGAAACTCGTGCTCTTCGTTTGTTTCCTCTATGTTGCCTTCCACTGCATTCGGGCTGGTTGGAACACGGTGGGTAAAGAAGGAAAATAATCGAAGACCTGGCTGCAGGAAGCGCCTACCGACATCTTCGTTTCTTCGGCCTTCTATTTGGAGCCAGACGGGTAATCTGCCTTTTCTGCTCTGCTCTAAACGCCGTCTCTTTAGAAATTCCGACGAGCACACTGTTCGTTTGATCGCCATGGCACCGCACTCGGCCGACTTTCCGCCTATTTTCTGCTCGAATCCGGAGGGCGAGCGGGTGGAGGCGAAAGTGGAGAAGATGGGCGGCGCAAAAGCGTGCCGGTGGTGGGATGTTCTCATCGATTGCACCTTTCGGACTCCCGCCTCTCGGCTTCGATTGGGCGAGACGAACGAGATTGAAGTGAGTTCTCCCTTCTACTGTCCGCACACTGCTCCAGATGCCCGTTCGACATTCGAACGAACAGAAATACGCGGTGGTCGTCTGTTTCGCCCGATTGTTTACATACGAGAACTGGCGGGTCGCTCTGACGGCCATCGAGTTGTACGTGCACCACGGAGTGGATTTCCTCCACTTGCCGGTCGTTTCGGTGCTCCGCGACCTGCACACCATCTTTGCGCACTACGAACAGCTGGGGATTGTGCGGCTGGCCGACGGAGTTGTGCCGCCTTCCCCGGTTCGTTCTCTTCCCTTTACAAACGTTAGTTCGCTCGTTCAGATCAACGGGGAGGATCCGAACCGAGAGACCGAATTCTTCAACCAGATCGTCGCCAACACCGAGTGTCTGTACGAATATCGCCGCTCCGACTTCGTCATCTTTGCGGACCTCGACGACGTTCTCGTTCCCCGCCGCTTCCGCTCGATTCACGAGGAACTTCTCGCTTCGAGCCAACGGTTCCCACAGGCCGCCAGCTTCGAGTTCATGCGCAACGCCGGGACGCGAATTAAATTCGGTGAGTGGAGAGCATCTCTAGCTTCATACTAACCGCTTGCAGCTCGAGATCCAAAAGAGTTCAATCTGACGGACACGCTCACCCACATCTCCTTCCGCGGCCTGGGCGTGCACGTGCCCGGCAAGAGCGCCGTCATGCCGCGACGAACTCGTTTGGGATTGATGCACCGACCGGGAGCCGCTTGGTTCGAAACGAAAGCTTGGTAATTCACTCGGAGCGGTGTTCCGCAACTCTCCACGCTTTAGGACGGAGCTGGAAGACGGGTTCGAGCACGTGCAGCTTGACGAACACGACGCGAATTTCCTGCATATGCGCGTGTACATGTTCGGCAGCAACTGGGTTCGTTCATCCTATCGCCTTCCTTCTCTTCACCGCCCGCTTGCAGACGTACCCGCTGGACTCGTACGTGACGGACAACGACTATTCGGGAGTCCAAGCGGTCTTCAGCAAACGAATCGAAGGGAACTCAACGGTCAAACGAGCTTTCCATGCTCTTCCGCATCGCGAGTTCCACTACGAGGCGTTGGAGGCTTGCTACAAAGACATCGGCGTCCGGTTGCTGCAAAGAGGAGTTTCGGGAGCTTTCTGCCCGAATCCCTTGAACTGCGCGCCGCCTTCTTCATCTCGCTCGCCGCCTTGCATTCGGCAACAGAGCGAGTTCGAGGAGATGCGAGGGAGTGAGCGGCTGACCGTCCATCAACGATCCCGCGTTTCTTACTTTGAATCCAACGACTGTTGGCTGTGATTGTGAACGAACGGCGTTCTGGCCCGATTAGTTGTTAGTGCGGGATAAACATTTCAGCTGATGCCGTGGGTTTGCGTTTCGTTTTGAAATTACGATCGTTTTGAACGCTTAAATGAGGTGAGCTATACTTGATGCGGCGATCTACAAGAAAGAGATGGCCCCTGAAACGAGAGAAGTGACCGCTCGAGTGTCCATGTTCGGCTCGCGCTTGGCCGCTGACCAATGGCTCTGCGCCCTGCTTCCCGTTGTGGCTTCAAGCTTCCTACGGGGTTTGTTTGCATTTTCCTGAAAGCGTCGTAAATCCTTGCATTTCAATAATCCGATTAAATGCGATCTCGTGTTTCTGGAAGAATTTCCGGCGTTTTCTTTTGTTGATTGACTATTTGGTTGCAGAAGCCGACATGCAGACCACGGTGAAGCAAATCGGGCAGGACATCGTGCAGATCGAGTTCCCCGCCGCATCGAACAGCTGTGTGGAGTACGGGAGCTTCGTTCCGATTGCAACGCCCAAGAATCTCGTTCTCTTTCTGACTCACAGCTGTCAGCTCCGCGGTCCGCATTGGACGTCCGGAAATCTCAAGATTCGAGTGGTGGAGTTCAAGGAACACCCGTCCGTCTGCCTGAGCGCGATGTTCGTTTTGAAGAATGCGAGTGGGGGGTTCATCGGAAAAGGTAGGAGGATCGACTATTGTTAACCCGAAGACGGGATCGTGTATGCATTGCAGGAGTTTTGAGTGGTCCGATCGAATTCACTCCCGATGCTCCCACTCACTACTTGAGCCCTCCGCCGGGCGAATACAACGACAAAGTGGGCTGGTGTTGTTGCCAAGTGGTCCTCTGCTTCTTGTCGGATGCCGTTGAGAAGCCCGCGGAGAAGCCGCTGCCGAAGGTCGTCGAGGGCGGCCACCTGCACACGAGTTTGATCAAAATGATGAACGACAAGGAGCTCGGCGACGTCCAGTTTGAATGCGAAGGACAGGCCTTCAAAGTGGGGCGACATCCTTCCACTCCTCTTTGTATCCTCTGCTTTTAGGTGCGCAAGCTGTTTCTGCAGGCCCAATCGGACGTGTTCGACGCGATGTTCACCCACGACTCGAAGGAGAAGCAGCGGGGCGTGATCGAGATCAAGGACGCGACAGCGGCGACCGTCGAGCGCCTCGTCCGCTACTTGTACACGGGCCGCGTGGAGAAGCCGAAAGACGTGGCCGCCGACCTCCTGCCGCTCGCCGTCAAGTACCAACTGCACGAGTTGACTGTGAGCACTCCTTTCTTCAACCCACCTCCCTACTCTGCTTGCAGGCGATCTGCGTGAACGCGCTGGACTCCTCCCTGTCCCTCGCGAATATCATCGAGCGTCTCGAGCTGGTCGCCCTCTACGACCACCCGGACGCCTTCAAACTGCGCGTTCTCACGTTCACCAAGCAGAACTACGAGGCCGTCCGCAAGCTGCCTGAGTGGCCGCCGTTCGTCGCCCGCAACGGCCCGCTCATCTGCGAGCTCATGGAGCTGCGTTTTTGAACTAAGTGGAGATCTCTTGTTAAGCACTAAATTATTTTCTGTTGAATAAACGACAGTTGCCGACGAGCAGATTGCACTTGTTTACTCGTACGAAAAAAGAGAGACCCGTAAGAAGAAATGCGAACATAAAATTTGAGCTCCATTCTCTCCATCATCCCGAATGACGGCTTGTGAAGTCCTCGCTGACGGCAGTCGACCAGGGAAGACGGAGCGGAGATCCCGATGGCTAGTTGTACCGCAGGACGACTGCAATCGATCGAAGGTTCCCCCGCAGCCGCATCCTCCCGCTCACCTCTTCGCTCCAACTCGGCCTGCTCCTCCTCCTCGGCCTCCACTTCCTCTTGCGAGGGCGGCGGCGGCGGGCGTTCGGACGTCTCGAAGAACAGGAGCGGGAACATGCCGAACAGGCAGCCGCTGACGAGGCCGAGCACGCGGGCGAAGTGTTGAACCCAAAGGACGGTCCACGCCTCCTCTTGACCGGGCAGCAGCTTCGGTTTCCTAAAAGGAGAGGAGTAAGCGAGTGGCCGCCCCTCCTCCTGCTTACTTCACGTGGACGATCGCAAGGGACGTGTAGTAGACAACTGCCAGGCCCGCCCCGTTGGACACGAAGTTGCCGATCGCCGCCCCCGCCATCTGCGAGAGGCCCATTTGGATGCCGAACAGCCTGAAGGACGATGGAAACAACCGGAAAAAGAAAAGGACCCACTTGTCGAAGGACTCGCCCGCCACGAGCATCGTGAACATGTCGAAGAAGCCGTACGCGCAGTACGGAAGGTAGTTGATCCACCAGACCGAGCGGAGTTCGTCGTAGTGGACGGGGATTTGAATCGGAACTTTCGGCGGCTCGTACTGCAGAGTTTCTGCAATCGCGAATAAAACAGATCAAAGAGAAAGCGCTCACTCTTCCGCCCGATGATGTCGTAGATGAGGGACCGCTCGGACGGGCGCAGTCGGTCGAGGAAGGCGGTCACGGACGCCTCGTCCCGCAGGTTCAGGTGCGTGAAGGTGTCCGAAAGCGAGTCGAATTCATCCGGATTCGTCAGACTGCAACGAGGAAGAGAATAAGAATAGAAGAGTGGAAGGCACCTCTCCACACGCTCCATCTTCTCGTGCTGCTGGACGGGCGACCGTTGCAGAAGGCCGGGCACGTGGCGCGTCCGCATCGCCAGTTGGAATGACCGTTGAATGGAGGCGATCTGGACGGGGATCATCGCAAGCGACGAGAAGACCGATCCAAAGCGAATCCAGTTCGAGCTTCACGCGCCAGGAACCTGAAAACGCCGAAATTGATCCCAAAACACTCAATAAAAGAAAAACTCACTATTGTTCGGATAAAACGATTAAAATTGGTGAGACGAAGCGAAAGAACGTTGGGACTCACCCGCAAGTACTCGAGAACGGCAGGAATTTACCGAAAGTGAGCGGAAGACCCGAACGGCCGAACGAACCGAAAGAATTCGAAAACAACAACAGACGAGCGGCCGCGGCCGTCTGCCGGCGAGTGAACACTCCGCTTTCCCGCCAGCCCGCCCGCTCGGCAGCCCGCCGAAAGCGAACGAAAAAAGCGGGTCAAAAAAGCGTCTAATGCATTCCGAACGGCCCGCTCGCTCTGCTGGAGGTTTCTCCGGACAAAGCGGGCATCGCGCACTTCAAAAAAAGCCAACCGAATGGACACCCGCCCTCGTTTAACCGGCAGATGCTATTCCAACCGAAAATTCGGAGTGAAGAGTCGTCTCGGTGACGTCGCTGAAAGAACTGCGCAGTGCTCGCCTTTGGGTCACCAACGATAAGACTGGGCTGTCGTGGCTTTCGACGGATCGCCGTTGGTTTTACCCTTCCAGAACGCGTTGCTTTTGTGTTCGCATTTGTCCCAAAGGGCTGTTTGTAGGTGAGTTGACCGACGCAATGGTAGAACGTAACAAGATGTTGCTTAGGGCCTTCACCAAAGTCAACAACTCAATCAGTAATTATTCTTTTACTTTAAACGCCCACAGCCAACCGCCATCTGCATCAACGATCAGTGCAAGAATTGCTCGAGTGAGGAAACGTCCGAATGTCTGGACGGACTTTTTTGTACTCATTAAGAGCGGAATTCTTGTTTTGTATTTGAAACATTAATCAAAGAGAAGAGTGCACGTAAGGGTCGACAGCACAAATGAGTCTCGTTGCTTCGAATCTCTGAACACTCCAGTCAGCCGTCAAAGTCATCAGCCCGCTCGTGAAAGAAGAGTCATTCACGCGAACTGCACAAAAGATGTCGGCTTTCGTGCGAAATCCCTTGAACCCGTTCGTTCACAATCCGCACTTCTTCGCCAACCAAACGACCGCTTCATTCGGTGACTCGTTCTTCTCGATCGTCCTCCAAGTGAATCACCTGGCGTGTGCAACACTCGGCAGCTTCCTCGCTGTCCTCCTCTTGTACCTCATCTTCCGGCAGTCTCCGAACTACTTGCGGCCGTTCTCCCGGCTGCTCCTCTTCTGCACGTTCGCCGACTGCTGGCTTCTGGTCGTCAACTTCTTCTGCCAACTCGTAAGCTTTCAAACGCTTTCAGTGCGTGCACTCATTTGTCCAGAGGGTGCGAGCAGTAGGCGAAGTCCTGCTGCTGTCGTTGACCGGCCCCGCCTCGCTGCTCAACTACCAGGGGCAGCGGTGCGCGGTAGTCCTGTCGAACATGGGCGCGATGATCGGGATCTTCTTCCTGCCCGCCCAATACTTCTACCGCTTCCGCTGCCTCTCTTCGTACGTTGCCCAATCGAAGGGTCGTAAATGGCTGCTTCTTGAATAGAAACGACACTCCAACCGGACTCCAAACTTTTTCCTACTTCTGCATCCCGATCGCGCAGCTTCTGGTCATCCTTTTCTTTACCTACTTCGGTTGGTATCCGCTCGACCATCGGGACTACGGGCCGCTTTGGTTCGTGGAAGACCCCATCCCAACGTGAGTGTTTGGAGTGCGTTCGCCACTGACTGCTCCTTTAGTTTGATCGTCGGCAACATGGTGAGCAACTTGAAAATAGAGAAGATTAAGCACACTTGCAGCAAACGCCCGCCTTCTTTGCCGAGATCACGTGCACGAACGTGATGGTGAGCGCGAGCTACGCCGCGGCCGTCCTGTTCGCCCGCCTGACCGTCCGGAAGCTGAAGAAGAAAGCGGGCGAGATGTCCGAGCGGATGAAAGCCCTCCATCGGCAGTTGGCGTGGACGTTGTTCCTCCAGGCAGGCCCTCTTCATTAATCGAACTCACCCCTTCTGTTTCAGGCCGTCTCTCCTCTTTTGGCGGCCATCCCGATCGGCATCGTGTGCGTGATGTTGCTTTTTGGTTTAGCGATCGGCGGCCACTTCAACGACCTCGTCATGATGTCCCTCACCTGGGCGCCCGTCTTCAACCTCTTTGGGGCCATTTGTTTCATCAAAAACTATCGCGACTTTTGCCTCCGCCGGCTGCTGGCCTGCGGCAAACGAACATCGACGGTCACGAGTGTGACCGCTAGCTGAAAAGGCAGTGGAGATTAAAGATTAAGGTTTGAGTTATCTACCGCCCAATAAAACTATTTGCGAACCCGCGTAACGTTCTTGTGCCGCTTCAACTTAAAGATTCTGGCCAACGTGCGACTCCGGGGCATACTGTTCGCAGGTTGTCATTCACGTGTCATCTTTGAAGTTTTTTCGCGCTTGAGAGAGGTTTGTGAAACGAAAGGCGTAGAAGATGGAGCGGATTTCACAAACTTTGCGTCCCGATCCGCTTTTTGGTCGGCCTATAGCGGGAAAGGCCGCATTAGCAACTTAAGAGGCTTTCCTGGTCCCTGTCATCAAAGTTTTTTAGAACGATGCAATGTGAACACGTCCGCAACTCAAGGATTTGCCCGCAACGCTTTCGAAGAAGAAGTGAAACGAGAACAAAAGCCGCTTATTCCGCCGCTTTGTCACCTTTCCGCGCGTTGATAAAAGTTTTTAGAGCGTGCGGATTTGTCAGAAAGGTTCCTTCAGCCGATGAGGCGAACTGAAGGGTTCGACGGCATTGGAACTGAGCAACGCGTGGTCGAGTATGTAGAACAAAAAATACAGTAGAGAACCGTGCCACCTTCGGCCGGTACTATTCGGTGTTGAACGAAAAAGACTAAGCGTTGCTCGCTGACTGCCGGCCGATTGGTTGTTTCTGCGCAGCCCGCAAAACAAACCGTATTCACCCTTTCGTAAACCGTTTTGCCGCGTCGGCAATTGCAACCATTTAGGTGTTTGATGCTCGTCATTGTTATCAAATGGATAGCCAATAACTGGTTGAAACAAGCAACAATTTCCCAAACCTTACTTCGAAAATGTGCGTACAAAGTCCTTCTTATCAGGCGGCCTTAAAGTTGAGTTTCTCGACTTTCGGGCGGTTCCTTGGCGCATCCTGTCGTAAACCGAGAACTTATAAAGAACCTCAAAACGTACGGCATCACCGGCAGCGCAATGTGGCTGCCGGACAGCAGCACTGCTCGGTTGTTCATTGCTCTTTTCACAGCTCTATGCATCCGGTCACAAGAGATACGAACGGCTCTTCTTTTTGATGCGGAAAGTTTCTCTGAAAAAAGCCAATCGAACTCGGTTTTTCAGGGAATCATTCGTACCGCAATTGGAACTCCCTCACTCGGCGTACCGCTTCGAATGTCGACCGTTCTTTCGGGATTGATTTTGTGGGAAGATCTGTGCGCCTTGGAGCCGCTGCGATGTCCACGGGTGTGTGCCAGCGGTCGGTTTCAATTGCACAACGCCCGTGAACAAAAGCAATTTGTTGCAGAAGACTTCGGAGCACAAGTTTGCAACGTGGAATGTCTGCCGCAAAAGCAACGAAGATGGGCGAGAGACTGTTCGAACAACGACGTGTACCTCAGCAATTACTACAACCGATCGGAATCTACCAGCCACGCGCAGACAAAAACGAAGTGGGCGGCACAAATGGCCCCGTTCTGGAGCATGGAAGGAAGCGTTGTCATCGACCGGATCACGTTTCACAACAACCAGAGCGGCGGAAACGATCACCCGAATGTCTTTGCAGTCGAGAAAGCTCAGTTGATGGTCGGCAAGCTCACGAATTATTTGTGAGTTCAAGTTTTAACATTTTGTTTAAAACAGCCATTTGCAGCAATTTCGATCCAGAGTTCAGCGGATATTTTGGCTTGGCGCCCGGCAAGCACAACCTCGTCATCCAAGCCTACAATCAGGGCCTCATCCCGGCGCCCATTGTTGCCTCCAGCGATGGAGTGACTTTGTTCTTTGGAGGGATGCTGGAGGACAAGTTCTGCGGTGACTGGAGTCATTTTCCGACCTTTCAAAACAAGTGGACGGTCCGAATGGATGAGATGAGGATTCTGGGCATCAAATTCGAGAATCCAATCGTATTCCTCGATTACCTGAAATGCGGTTAACTGCCTTTTTAGGTCCACTTCTCGTACGAAGGACAGGAGAATGACGACTGGGTTTATTTCTCCGACGAAATCATTCAGAGAGCGTTGGACACGGGGATCTTTGTTGTGGAGCCGACACAAAAAGACGTCTACTACGCGAATTGTTGCGGCCACGTCGCTGCGCAAATGGTGTACAAGGATCAGAAAAGAACGTTCCCAATTCCATGGTGGCCCGTCTACCGCAAACCCGCCTCATGCCTTCTTTACATACGTTCCATTCGCTTTTTTGGAGCAAGAAATAACGGAATCGTCTACACGGACACGCCGACCGTTGTCTTTCTATCACCTGTCTTCTACAGCTGTTTTGCGTACGATTACGCGAACGAAACAATAAGCTTTGCATCGGCGTTGTAACAATAAATTCTTTCTTACGTGCTTCTCTTCCTCGAATACAGTACTCCTCAAACAATCGACGATAAAGAAGAAAGATGTGATAGTCTTTTGACTCCGCCCACAACGAAACAAGCGGGTTGGAAAGAATTTAAATAACCGGGGTTGCGATTAATTGCGACCACTGGCATGAAAACGCTTCGTCCCATGCTAGCCATATGCGATTAAAGGTTTTACTGTTTCAAACGTAACTAATGCATTCAATAGTTGGCTGCTTCTTTCTGTTCTGTAGTGCAGTGGCCACTAATGTGGTGTTGTACAACGTGGTTCAACTGACGAACGGCGGTGAACACTCTCGCCCAAGGTTTCGGTACGTGTGTTTTGAATGGTTTTTTTTTCAGGTTTTGCGCAGGACGGACAGTCAGTCAATCACATTCACTGCAAAGGGCGGGCCGTACGAAACGAAATGCCATCACGTGTACAGCATCGAAATCTCGGCTTTCAACAACGCGGTTTCCCTTCTTTCGAGTGGACTCGGTGAGGAAAAAGGAGCGGTGATGGAGCTCGAAGTCCAGGGATTTTATAAATACGACAGGAGTGGCATGTTTTTACAACTTTTTATCAACATTGATCCCCTGCTTTCAGTTCAACTAGCCGTGTCCAGCACCGCTTTTTCTGCACGTTTTCTGTAGCTTTGTTTGACTACGCATGAATTGCAGACTCTCCGCGCCTCGAATATGTCCGACGAGTTCACAGAAAGCGCTCTCTGTCCGCCATCCTTGTGCGACCAAAGTGTTTTGGACGCCAAGCTGGAAGCCGCTTGTATGCGGCGACTTTCGTTTGCGTGGTTAAAATTGATTGCAGGTCACACGATTCACGAAGAGCATTTCCCCAACGAAAGCCCCACGATCTTTTTCGGGTTGAAGGAACCCCCGGACGCATACGACCCGCTTGAAATCCCAATGGACTTCCCTACTTGGGGCAAGTGGCTCTTCTACGGTCATCAGATGCGAGTTGGGATGTTTGCGGGACCCAAGAGAATTCGTCTGTTCTTTCGGAACCAAACGCAAACGGTAAAAGCGGTGCAACTTCGAAAGAGCGCCATTTCCTTGTATTTAGGTCTACTTTGATGTTCCTGGTTGGGTTGGAGACTTTGATGCGGTGGACACAAATCCAAACAATTTCCTTCTTTTCCACGGAGTTCGTTTATCTGAAGAACTGCAAAACGTCGCTCGGTAGCCGTCTTTTACGTCGAACAACTCGATTGACCTGCTCTTAGGGCCGGCATTCTTTCGCTCGAAGGTGCAGCGATATACCGCATTACTTTCGGCGATCTCCAGAACGGAAAGTTCTTGATGGACACTCCGTTTCTCGCAGATCCCGACTACTCGCTTCTCGATCCGAAATTCCTGCGAGACGGCAGCGGTCGTTTCTTTTTCACACGTCTGCACACACCAACGGGAAAGAGTTCCGTTTGGCTGCGAGATGGCGACGACGAAGTGAAAAGGATCAGAAATGCACACAAATTCCTTGTCGATTTTAGTTTCTTGTGCGGAACGGTGCAAAACAAATCGACGCAATTCGATTTAAAGGAGTCGACTACGTGACGTTCGTTGCCCAGCCTGACGGGAATGGAGAATCCCAGCTGTTTCTCGCGACGTTCGGCCGAAACAAAACGTTTCCAACGAAAAAACGTGACGTTGCTAGTCCGATTCAATGCCCGCGTAACTATCGCTTTCAGAAGGCAGAAGCCCAACGAACATCCGCCTTTCAATGTATGTACAAGACGGTGTTCGAGCGTATCGCTTGAAAACGGATTCTTCACCGATGGTTGCGTTGGATATGAGGTGAAATAAGCAATATGCCTCATGAAAGCAAAAATTTAGTCAAAAAAACAAAAGGATCATGTTCGCACAGACCGCTAACATCAAGTAAGTTTTGGGATTTCAAATGAAAGCGCCGTGGTATTAGTTGACAAGTGTTGAAAACACGCACAACTGCTGTTGGGTAACCGAAAACGAGTTGTAACGGCGTTTCTCTAATAAACTGTTTTAAGCGTTGTAAAAAATAACCAATGAGGTCGTCAAATAGACGTGCAACTTTTAGTAGTTCACCTTTCTTTTTTGATTGTTTGACGCAAAGCAGAAGACAGTAAAAACTATTTAATTGCAGCGGTCTTGGTGTTTCGGACAACGGATGGGCAAGTCCTCGAGGCGAGCGTTCATGACGTTTCGATTGGATTTCAGTTGTTTCAAATAGACGTCAGTCCGGATGGTTTGCAGACGTCCGTGCGCCAGCTGGGATCCACATTTTCGCGCATTTTTTGGTCGAAATTTTTGAGCGAAGACGGTAACGGGGATTTTTTGGTGGTGTCACCCATTGCCAACCAAGCGGCATGCTTTGTTGTACGTGCATTAACTGCTATTGTTCTTGCAGAAATGCTTGGGTTCGACCACAATATTGGACTGTTTGCTCGAGTCCGTCTGCAACGACGAGGATTATTGGTGCAATCATCTCCATTATCAGCTTAACCTCCCGCAAGCGAACGAAATCTTCCGTCTGAACCGCTACGGGACGATCAAGCGACGATTGACGAATAACGAGAACTTCGAGGGCGAGTTGGCCGTCTCTCCCGACTTTGCACGAGTGGTCTTTGCGAGCAATCGAGAAGGCGACTACGATCTCTATCTAGCCGATTTGAACGATTTCGAGAATCCGAAACGAGTTCGTTGACCTCCCACTTCTGGTGCTGACTATTCCGTTCAGATCACGAACACTCTCGGCTACGAAGGCGGCGTTCAGTTCTCACCACGTGGGAGTTCGATTGCATTCCTGGCCTGGAGGCCGCAATCAAAAGAAATGCAAGACTACTACAAATACCTTCGTTCTTACAATCTGACAGACAGCGGGCTATTTGACGTTTACTTGTTAGACTTGGATAGCGGAGAAGAAACGAAAGTCACCAATTTTGCGCCCATGTTCAACACGTCCATCTACTCGCAGTATTGGAGCACGCCCTTCTGTGCTTTTGCCCCGAACGGAGACCTTTACATCAGGCAAAAGAGGCAGTTTTATTGGATGGAGCTCTCTTTGTTCTCGACGGAGTTGCGCCAAGTAGGTGGCGAGCAGTCTCGACTAACTACAAGAACAATACTTTCAGCTAAAATTCTTCCCTAACGACAAACCATTCAACGAATTCCAGCTTCGCGCCGACGGCGACATCCTCGTCAACGAAGGAGAATGGATTGCCTACGGCAAATTTAACTTTTCCGCCACGTACAACATTTCAATCCCTCAGATTCCGTCTGCTTGTGCAAAATTATTCTCCAAATTCGGACCGCTCATTGCCTTCATGTTTGTTTTTTTTGTCCGTACCTTTGAACATTTTTTATGAGTTTCAAAAAAAAGCCGGCCAAGTTTTGATTCGCTTTTATAGTCATTTTTGTGAGCAACGGAACCTATGGTCAACAAAAATAAAAGAACGAACACGCGACTTGTTTGGAATACAAAACGCAAACGGCACCTTATATTGAATACGATACCAAAGTTCTCTGGGTCGATTGCGAAAGTGGCGCCAAAGACATTTGGATTACGAAGAAAGTACAAAACAGTCGGACAGAACGAGTATGTCAACAGAAAACCGTGCGGTTGTTTACAAAGTGAGGTGACCACAGCCAGCGAATACGTTAAGGAAACTCGTTATTGGTCTTTTAATATCGCCCGGAATCCAAAGTTGAATCAAAGGACGCGATAAGTGAAGTTGATTCCAACGTTTTTATCCATCACGTTTCCTTTAAAGACCTCAAAGCAAGTGGTTCTGCTTCGTCTATTGTAATAGGCTCATGTTCGTGTAGTTAACCCCAACTCGTTCCGCGATCCCATTCGACTTCTGAAGGCGGCGGCTGTCCGCGGAATCCGAAACGACCGTCGGCCTTTGCGGGCGGCCGCTCGGCCCATTTCCGGGTTTATTTCGAGGAAGCCGGTGACTTTTGCACGTCGAATTAGTTCACGTATTCTGCGCGCTCCTCATTAGTTTGTTCCACGAATCTCAAGCTTCTTTCGTTTGGTAATTAAACCGAAAGTCTCCCCGCAGTTCCGTTTGACGCGGACTGCCCGGCGACGTTCTTCCGGTCGACCTGAGGAGACGGCAAGATGTGAATGACTTCGCTACTCGTATGCCACGAGGAAGTGAATGCGTGCACTTCAGTTGACTGTCGAGGTTTTTGATCGCTGACCTCACTCACTTCCGTTTGTCTTCGTCCACGTTCGTGCTCCTTCACATGTTCCCGTCCTTCTCGACTGTTGCTCATCTCCGATTGCACCTGGTTGACGACGGGCTTTGTGTTGAACCGAGAAGCGTTGAGATGAACGAAACTCGAAGTCAAGCCGTGTATTTGTGGCTGAAAAGAAACCTTCTTGCTGCTTCTTTTGACTTCTGCACGTTTGACTGTCTTGCCGCGTTGTCTCTTCGTGTAGAGAAGAACTCATCTATTTGACCATTTGCTGACTGTCCAGTCGAACATCTGGCTGTCTCCTTGTTCAACGCAATCCCAATTGCATCTAAGCGATCCTCAATTTTAGCGATGAACGTGTCGACTGCATCGCCTTCCACTCCATCCTTCCGCCCGTCGCCGACTGGGATCGACTGGGGATTGGCGTTCTTCTTGTTCGAGGTGCCCGTCAACCTGCTCTCCGTGCTGGTCAACGGCCTCGCGCTCTTCCTATCCGTCTGCCGCACTCCGAAGGCAATGCAGAACTTCAAGCCGATCCTCGTCCTTTCCACGGCCGCCGATTCGTTTTTCTCCCTAATGATGCTCTTGATTATGGAGGTGAGCACGAGCACTCGTTCTTATTTTGAATTGACTTCATTTCAGACCGTCGTAGTGGAGGGCTCCAACTTGTACATGCTGCAGGTGGGTTGGTTTCGTCACGTGCGGCCGGCAGTCTCCATCGGGCTGACGGGCTTCATTCTCTCTTGCTACTACCTGACCATCGGTTTGTTTGCGGTAGATGGTGGGTCATGGTCGCTGCTTGTAGTCAATCTGGCCATGCAGTTTGTTTATCGCTACAATATTGTGTGGAACGACACGCCGTGGAAGGCGCGGCGGCTCTTTGCGATCTACGGCGCATTCCAGTCGTACCTCGTCTTCCAAGGCCTCGCTTCTTACTTGGTGCTGGAGGAGTGCTCGGCAGACGACCTGCGGAAACACACGACCTTCCACGCCGACCCGCCCACTTGCATCGTGAACCGAACGGTAACGAGCAAAAATGAGCGCGAGAAAATGATGGAGCGTGTTCAGATGACGAACTTCCACTTTTGGCACCTGGCGATGAGCATGTCCTTCGTGGGCGTCGCCTATTTCATCATTTTGATCTGTGCGCGCCGCATCAAGCGGAAAATCGACTCCACGCGGCATCGGATGACCCGCGCGGACATCGCGGCCAATCGGCAGCTGAACGTCGTCATGGGCGTGCAGGTGGGTGGAAAGAAGTGAAGATTTCTCAACAATCCGTCTGCAGGCCCTGATGCCGGCCGTGAGCTCCTCGCCGATCATCGCGGTTTGCGTCTCGACGCTGTTCGGCCTCGAAGCGCCGCTTTTGGGCCCGCTTTCCATCTGCGCGGCCGCTTGCGCGCCGGTCGCCAACGGGCTGGTCGTTCTGCTCGTGATCCCCACCTTCCGCCGCCTCATCCTCCGCTCTCTGTTCCGCCGCTATCGCCGAGAGGAGGCGATGACCGCCGTCACGGATCTGTCGTCCAAACGAGCTTCCGTCGGCGTGTCCACCCACTCGAGATATTAGTGGGCAAGTGAGAAGGTGTTGGTTTGCATGAATTGAATAAACGAGTGAGCTTCGAATCGGCGAGAATTCGGCGCGGCGCTCGTGAATCATTCGATTACATCCATTAGCTTCATTAACAAGAGAGTCATCAAAGGAAGACGAGTTTTTTCGCTTTCTCCCCATCTTCTCGGCGCCCGCCCGCTCGCCGATCGGCGGCGCGAAGATGACCTCGATTCTTGACCGAGCGGCCGGCCGGCGGCAGGAGATGAGCAGGCGGCGATTGGGGGGAGAGCGGCTGGATTTCGCGCGGATTTCTCACTTCGGCGCTTCCACGAGCTTTCCAATCGATTCAGTTCGTTTCACCCTTCGCTCGTTCTTCCATTGAGCCGACTTGTTGCAGCGTTCAAATGTTTTCGCTGCCTCGTTCCTTTGTCCTCGCCGCTCTTGCGCTTGCTCTTGTTTCTGCAAAGTCGGGGCCCGAGAAGAAGCCGATCGAACTGAACGGAGTGCACAGCCCTGAAGCCCAGTGCAAATTCGCCGTCCACAACAAGAATGCGGACGGGCCCGTTCTCGAAGGTGAGTGCAAGCGGGTGTTCTTTCAACCCGCTGTTTGCAGGCACCAATCTGAACCAAGAGCTCTACTACAAGATCAGCTGCAAGCAGGAGAAGGGCTACTGCCTGCTGGTGGCCAACTGCACGGTGAGCGGAAGCGCCGACCAGGCGGACGCGTACGCGATCATCGACGCCAACGGCTGCACCAACGAGCCGAGTTTGTTCGAGCACGTGGAGGTGGGTTCTTTCCGCACATTCAGTTCACTCTTGCGTTCAGTACGTGGACGATTTCACTGCGGGCATCTTCAACCCATTCCCGATTCGCTTCCGCAAGGCGGGCGCCGCCGTCCACTTCCACTGCGCTACGACGTTGAAGCCGCGGGACGGGGAGAACCGCTGCGAGCGGCCGGCGTGCACGAAGAACGTCTACAGCGCGGAGGCCAACTTCCACCACCGCGAGCATTGAGCAGCTTGAGGTCGGAATAAACAAGGAAGAGTACTCGCGTTCATTGCTCGAAGGACCGGTGGGTTCACCCCGCATGCTGCTGGTAAACTTGGAGAAGATGCTCTCCTACTAGAAATGAACCGTAGGTTGTTGGGTGGTCCTTGTCGACAAAGAGGGCAATCGGGCGGTGGGGATCGACCGCCTCGCACACTCCGGACTGCTCGCGGCCGCACCAGAAGTTCGTCCAGTCGACCTTCACGCACTTTGGGCACTCGAGAGCGTCCAATCGCCGCCTCATGTTCGGCAGGAATTCGAGTTGGTGCTAGAAAGAAGATTGAACGTGGAGAATTGAGGGATGGAGGGAACCTTTCGCATGTCGAACAGCCGCCCGACCGGCCGCCCCGCCTTCAGCCGCTTCTGCACCTCTCCGACGGGAAAGAAGTCGAAGTGGACGTTCATTCCGCCGACGATCACGAGTTCCCTCGCCTCCGCACTCACGTTCGAGTAGAAGGCGGACATGAACTCGAACACGCGGTCGGTCCGCAAGTCCCCGGCGAGCGGCGGGTCGTTGAAGTAGTTGTAGCTGCAATCATTCGAGTAGACAAGAGTAAAATGAAGGCGAAGTACCCGACGAGAACGATGATGACGTCGATCGGCTCCTGCCACGCGCGAACGGCGGCGACCATTCGGGAGATCATCCGCCCGCATTCTTCTTTTTCTTTCTGCAACGACCGTGCACCTTCAATTTTGCTTTGCTACTCTCACACGCACCTTGTTTCGGTTCCTCTGCTGATTCTCGACGGGGACGGGCATGCAGCCGGGAGTTGCAATCAACGTAAGGTTCTTGGCGACCGACTTGAAGAAGTGGGCGACGGCCAAGAATCCGACGGACGCGTGCGAGTTTCCGATCACAAGGATGTTCTTCTTCCCCGATCCCTGAACAAAAAACTCTCATCACTTCCTCGCATGTGTGCTTGCCTTCTCGTGGCAAATGTACTTGAAGGAATCCAACGGGACTTCCGATCGAAGCGGCAACACTCGGGTTTTGTTTCTGCACGTCTCGTACCGATGGGCAATCCGCGTGTTCAAGCGGGCAGCTTCCTCCGGCGAGAGCGTTTGGTTGCTCTCTCGATTGTCCCACAACCACAGGGTGGCGTTCAGGCGTTGAGCTTCGGCTTCTGAAGAGTAGGGCGTTTCCTGAAGAAAAAGTGGGTAGATTGCAGGAAGAAGTGGGCGAACCTCGAAGAAAGAGAGCGAATTCCTCCGCAAGTAGCCGACGAAACCGAAGGCCGCCCCGTAGAGCAGAAGGAGGACCACGAGCAACGACCGCCAACTGCGCACGTGGCCGATCGCCCGCCGTCCGGCCGTTTCGACTGCCCAACCGACCGCAATCGACGTGGCGATCAGACCGATGGCCGCTGCAAACGAGGAAGAATCTCGAGTGGTTCATTCCGACTGCCGAACCCACCCACAACGCCCACCTCTTCTCCCTTCTCGGACAGCGAGCGGTGGAGGACGAAAAGCGGCCAGTGGATCAAGTAGACCGCGTACGAGACGTCGCCCAATCGAACGAGGAGCTCGTGGGACAAGAGGGAGTTCTCGTTCGAATGTCCAGCGACAATCCCGAAAGCCGCGATGATCATGAGCAATCGCTGCAATTGGCGGTCGTACTCCAAGTCGAAGAGCAGGAGGATGAGGAGGACGAGCGGCAGGAGGCCGGCGGACACCCGCTCAACCGAAAGCCCCCACTTCTTCCCGTTCTTCTCTTCTTTCGCTCCGAACAATTCGGCTTCGTACGCAAACTGAGCGGCGAATCCGACGGCGAATTGCCACAGCCGCCCGTCCAGCGTCATGTGAGCGGCCACTCCCTCGGCGGTCGTCTGTTGGACGAAAGAAGCGACGATCACGAGCAGCAGGAAGATGTGCGGAAGGAGGGAGTGGACGGCCGCCAGGAAGCCAAGGACCGCGACAAAAGCGGGCACGAGAGTGTAGAACTGCACTTCCGTTGAGAGAGACCACGTGTGCAGGAACAACCTCATCTTTGATTTCTGCAAGCGGGAGTTGATCAACAGCGTGCAGCCACCCACAAAATCGAAGTAGTCGGTTTGATGAACGGAGGGGAGGTTCGAGTAGAACAGAAGGGCGGGCGTCGCTTCGCCGGCCACCTGCTCGAAGTCGAACGGCGAGACCCAACGGCAACCCGCGAGCAGCACGGCCGCGATCACCGCCAGGTAGACGGGGACCAACCGCTTAACGCGGCGGAAGAAGAAATCCCCGGCCTTTGCCCAATTCAACGGAGCTCTCCACGACAGCAGGGAACACATCAAGTAGCCGGAGATCACAAAGAAGCTGCAGAGGAAGACGGAAGTGATCGGAAGAGGAAGGACTCACACGTCGACGCCCAAGAAGCCGACCGGAAAGCTGCGAGGGGCGACGTGAAAGAAAAGAACGGAGGCGAGAGCGACGGCCCGCAATCCTTGGAGCTCCGTCCGAATGGTCGTCGGAGGTGCCGGCGGAGTGGACATTCCGCAGGCCGCTTGGAGGACGGAAGAGCGGGTGATCAACAGGAAATGTTCGACTGAAGGGAGCAGTTTACTCCAAAAAAAACCTCGTTACTTCGACCTACTTCCGTCGACCTCGAACCACGCGGTCAGGTAAACCGTTGGGAATTGCTCGGACGGGCGGGCTGCTGACCGACAACTCGGGATCACTTCGTGCTCATCCACAGAAAGCGGGGTTGTTGGCTGCCGATTCGACGACATAATATGTGAGGGCTTGACTGAACTTTGAGTTGTCGGATGAGCGCGCAAAAAGGGATCCCCACCTGTCGCTTGTTTCCTCGACTGTTTGCTCAATCGACAACCGGAAGAGCAGGGTCGAGTAAACGAAAGGAAACGCAAATGGAAACAACTGTCGTTGCTTTGGCTGGTGTTTCGGAAAAGGCATACCAAAAGGATCGAGTAGGTGTTCCCATTTGAAAATCTGGTGACGGCTCGTGGAGGAAGGCGTCGCCCATCTCGCTAATCTGAGCCGCTCCCTTTCCGTCTGGAGAGGTGTTATTTGATCCACCTCTTTTCACTCAAGTTCTCGCCTTTTTCAAACAAACGTTTGTTTGGTGAAGGAGAGAAATATCGACGGAAACACCAGCAAATCCACGAGAACAAGCGGACGATCAAAATGAGTGATGTTCGTCGTGTTTTCATCCACCTGCTTGTGCATCGGGCAGACCGGAAGTTCTCATTTGGCTCTCGCGTGCCCCACGTCACTCACAATCGCTCATGTGCGTACCGACCGTTTATTTTTGCTAAGAATCAATGCATTACACGACCGCTTATTGTTAGGTCACGGCAAGGGCGCTCAACCAACGGAAAGCGTTGCCGTAGCCCTGCCGGCGAAAAACGGAACACGAGAAGACTTCGAGCCGGCGGACGGCCACGTCGAAAGGAATCAAGAGCTGTGAGAAACCCACTTTTATTCCGGGTGCTTACGCTATAGAGCAGAGCAAAAGACCCGCACACAGCGTTTAGAAGTGTTTATTGGGTCCCGCATTTCAATTCACAATCATTCGCGTGTTTCAATTCATTCGGAGGTTAACAGTGGAGGGAAGTGGGCGACAGAAGCGTCTACTTGCGGCTGCAGTAGTCGGCCGAAATCAGGTGCTCGACCTCCGAGCTGAACGTCGTGCCCTCAAGCCGCTTGTCGATCGCCCCGTCGAGCTTGCTGATGTCCGCACAGCTAAAGAATAAAAGGATTGAGTGTTCCAGCGTGAAAAGACGCGAACATTTTGTCTTGTGCCTTCAGTTCGTAGCGAACTCCAGCGAAGACCATGGCCGCCAACGCATCCAACACCCTCGTTTTTCCGCATTCCTTCTGAGCCTCGCAGTAGACGGACGAGAACTCGGTGAACAGGCTGCAAGAGAGACCCGAACGCTGAGCAGTTGCTCGGGTAACTCACTCGCAGAGGACAGTCGGGCTGTTCGCATCAACGAAAGTCCGATTCAACTCGCGCAGGGTGCAGTCGGTGAGGTCGTCCTGATCGAGGAGGACCGTGTGGAAGGCGTTGAAGAAGACGCGGAAGTCGGCCCACTCGTCCTTGTCCAGGCAGAAGACCACCGAGTTAAACCTGCAAGCCCACAGAACATGCTCCCTTTCTTTCGACCACTCACAGTTGATCGAAGGACAAACCGCCAAACTCCCCCATCTTGATGGCGACACACTGCATTCGCTGCGAAAGACTGAGAAAAGGCAATATTAAAGAACAATAAAGAAGAGGACTGACGCATTTTTCGCATCCATCTCGAAATTCGTGAGACGGATTGTCACCGGGAGGCTTTCGTTGAGGAGCGAAACGAGAGTCGTGGTTTCGACGGTCGCTGAAGTGGTCGTCGCGTCGGTGGTCGTCTCCTCGGTGGTCTCGTTGCAGTTCGCCTTCGGATCGACGGTCGTGGCGTCGCCCAAGCGATGAGACAAGATGATGGCCATTCTGGTTAACGATAATCGATCGAGTTGGGTCTTTCTGCCCACTTACATTTCGGTAACCGACTTGTTGACGTCGTGAGCTTCGGTGTCCAAAACGGGACCACCTTCCGCGACGTCGCGAATGGCAGCGGCGGCCGCCGAAGCGACCAGCAGGAACGAAAAGACGGAAACTGACAGAAGGGCCATTGGACTGCAAGGTGGAGGATGCAGACGGCGGACGGCTCGCTTGTTTTATGCAGGCCGTAGCAAGGGAATTTCGTAATTGTTTTCGTTTGTTCGCCCCATGCTCAATGAAAAATTCGTGATTGAAATCGGAGAAATTCGTTGAATCGTCCGTTGAATCGTCTTCCTGCCGGCCGATTTGTGAATAAACGGGCTCTCTGTTCGTTAATTAAACAAATTTACATTCGAGCCGTCTTCAAAAGTTCGCTTTATTTTCGGTTGATCAACGGAAATTGCGTCCTTTTCCCTCGGGTTCAATGCCCTTTCGTCACTGGACGAGTGAAGGCTTGCAGGCGACCGCCATTTGGTTGAAAGCCATCTGCTGGGTGGGGATGAATACACCCGCAGATCCACGGGAAAGAGCCGACCGTTCCAAAGCAAAACAATACTTTATTTTCGCTTAAAATCGCTGCATGTACAGAAGGTGGATCATCTGCCTGCCCCAAGTGGTCACGGCAAGTGGGCGCTCAGCCAACGGAAGGCGTCGCCGTAGCCCTGCCGGCGGAAGACGGAGCACGAGAAGACTTCGAGCGGGCGAACGGCCAACTCGACGTTCGGCTGCTTTCCGGTCAGCAAGTGGCCGATTCCCAAGAGGTGGACGAGTTGGTCGCCGTTGAGGGCGTTCGGCCGGTCGATTTTGTTGCCCAAAACGACGAGCGGGCAGTGGGCGATCTGCGGGTCGTCCAGCAGGCCGCGCAGCTCGCGGGCCGCTTCCTCCAAGCGGGCGGGATCGGCGGCGTCGACAAGGAAGACGATCCCATCGGCCGCCTGCCCGTACTCCCGCCACACGCGACGAGCTGAACCGAGAGGGAATTGAGCAAAGAGAAGAAGAAGGCTTGCCTTGTTTGTGCCCGCCCAGATCGTACGCCGTGAAGCGAATGCCGCCTAACGTCAGCTCTTCGGAAGCTGCAAGAAAAAGTGAGTGAAGAATCGATGAAAGGAGTGAACTCACTCTCGTGGTACGTCGGCGTGTGCTGGGCCAACCGATCGTTCTTCAGCCGGTGGAGCAGCGTCGTCTTGCCCGCGTTGTCCAGCCCGACGAACACGAGCGTGCCCCGTTTGGCGGTCAATCCTGAACGAACGAAAGGATCCTTCAAGCATTCTTCTAATCACTCACCTAAGTACTGGAGGACACTCGCGAACCAATCGAAGTTCCACAACCACGACATTTCGACTCGACTCGAATGGAGAGCGCGGGGATCGGGCGAACGAGAAGGCGGACGGCCGATTGCGAAAGCCGCCCGCCCGCCCTCCGCAGGGCGACGTGTCTCAAGCCAGCCGGGCGAAAGTGAGTTGGAAGTGACCAGCGGAGAGCTTTTTCTTTCCCTTCTTTGCGCACTTGTTTCTTTTGATAGTTGCCCGGAGCGTCCATGGATAACCATTTATTATAATTAATGCTGCCAACCATCAACGCTAAACTCGAACGATCGGATGAAAGAAGAAGTGGGCGTTTTATGTACACGAACAAGTGGGGAGGAGGAAATGAGTGTACAGCGGGGAAGAATTCTGATCACATTCGCAATTGCGCACAAAGGAAAGAAGTGATGAAGTTCTGCTCTCGGATGAGGGAGGAAAGGAAGCTACTCGAAGGAGAGAAAGAAAGAAGGAAGCTGCATGGCCAAGAGAGGAGGTCGATCGACTAGAAATCTTTTGGAATCGACTGCGAGGAGGAGAGCGTGTGCAAGAAGGAACGCGGAAAGAAATGAGTGGATTGCCGGTGGGGGAGAAGTGGACAAATGCCTTGAGAACACAAAGAAGGGGATCTGTGAAGAGCTCGCTACTCCTCGTCCTCCTCGACGATTCGCAGCCGCTTGGCGGAGGGGTCGTCGTCGTCCGAGTCGTCGAACGTGACGGTCGGCGGGATTTTGGGCGGCGAGGCGGGCCGCTTAGAGGCGCCGGTGGGCGTGGGCGGACTCCTCGACGCGCCGTTCGAGCCCTCGGATTTCGTCGAGGCTTCTTTAGGCCGCGCCTCGTCCTGCAGCTTGTGCCGCGAGATCGGCCGCTTCGTCTCGGTGGTGGAGGAGTGCGGTCGGGGGATGTGCGGCCCGTCGGCGGCCGTCAACTGCGTGATGCCAACCGTAGCGGACGGAGTGATCAGCTGCGCGGTCTCGGCGGCCGCCACTCGCCGCAGCGTTTCGGTCGGTTGTTCGCTGCGGGCGCGTCCCTCGAACAGCCCCATTCCGAAGATCGAGTCGGCGCCCGTGCGCGGAAGGACCGACGGCGAGATCGCGTTCCGGTGGGGCGTGGAGAACTCGCGCTCGCGGTCCAGCTGCTCGCGCGCCTTGCGGAAGATCGCGTCGATCGGGCGGCTCGAGTAGTCGATCGGGCGCCCGTTCTGGTCGATCGGCAGCCCGCCGCCTTGGCTCTGCACTTGGGATTTTATCTGACTGAGGCACGAGTTCACGTAGTTGATCATCGAGGGGGCCAACGGGAACTGTAAACAAGAGGAATGAACGAGAACGGAAATGAGTGAACGTACGCCGCCCGGCCGTTTCTCCTCTTTCGGGCCCAGCATGTTGAGGCCGCTCTTCCGCTGCTTGTCGCCCGACTGGTCGATCGGCGATCCGTTCTGGAGTTGCCGCCGGAAGGTCTAAAGAGAGCAGTGAGAGGATGAAGGCTGCAGAAACGCTCACCTCTGTGTAGTTCATTTCGGTCGCAGCGAGGAAGGTCGTGGGGTCCAAGTCGGCGCCCCCGAACGGCCCCAGCGGGTGGATCATGTGCTGGAGCGGGTGGTCGGCGCCTTTGGAGGCGGTCGGCGTCGAGACGGAGATCGTGGGAGCAGCGGTCGTCGCGCCGTTTGCGTTGGCCGGCGGTTCGCCCACGACGGCCGTCGTGCTCGTCGTGGTGGCGGGCGTGAGGCCGGAGGTTCCGGAGGTCAGCGAACGGGCGGCCGATTGGGTGGCTGGCTGCAAGTGAAAAAAACGGTCATTTCTTGCGGTCCTCCGGGGAACTCACGGTCGAGAGGAGCTTGACGAACGGCGAGGTGGCGGCCAGCAGGTGGGCGTCCGGATTGTCCGGAGCGACGTTCAGGCCGGCGGGCGGCGCGGCGGTCGAACTCGCCGGCTGGGCGGCCGGCTGCTCGTGTGCGTGGCCCGCAGCAGCGTTTGTCGCTGCCGACGGAGCGGCCGAAGCGGCGGTCGAAGTGGCGGTCGGCGCTCGTTGTTGCTGGAAGAAGGAGCCGGCCATCATGGCGGCGGAGAGCTGGGCGGCCAGCGAGGGCATTTGGCCGCCGGCGCCGCCCGCCGCTCCGAACTGCGCGACGATCGCGTTCGCCGCCGCCACGGCCGCCGAGTTGCCGCCGTTCGCGCCCGCCGCCGTCGTGGAGGTGGGCGAGCGGTTGGCGGCGGGCGTGGACTCGCTGGACGACGTGGCCGACGGGCGGGAAGCCGGCGACGCGTTTCGGTTCGCCGCGTCCGCCACGGCGCCCCGCACCAGCGACGTCGGCTTCATTCGATCGTGGGACTGCTGCTCCTGCAAGAAGCGAGCATGATCGAGGGATGGAAGGGAAGAACGAACCTGCAGAAAAGAGGCCAACACACTCGACGTGAGCGGAACGGGCGTCGGCGTGACGGCGGCGGCGGAGCTCGTGGCCGCGCCCTCCGCCTTCACGCCGCCGACCGCCGGAGCGCGCGGCGCGGGGTCCAGCGGCACCTGCTGCCCGATGGACGTCGGGGAGCCGGAGGCGGCGGAGGCGACCGCCGTCGCGGTGGTCGTCTGGCCGCCCGACGAGGCGGGGGCGGCCTGTTGGTGGGAGGAGAAGGCCATCCCCAGCCCTCCCAACAGCTGCTGGTGGGCGACGGCGGCGGCCGATTGCTGGACGGCCGCTTGGGACTGCTGTTGGGCGGCGTGTTGCTGGGCGGCTTGCTGCTGTTGGGCGACCGCCTGCTGCTGCAGAAGTTGCTGGGCGGCGGCCGACGTGGCGCCCGCGTTCCCGCTCTTCGAAGCGGCCGCCGCAGCCGCCGCAAGGGCCAGCGGAAGGGAGGAGGGCATGATGGCTGTTGGGCGCTGCACCTGAAACAAGAAATGAATAGAGGGAAGGGATGGAAGAGAACCCACTTCATTCACGTTGGTTTGCTGCTGTTGTTGTTGCTGGAGTTGTTGCTGCTGCTGTTGGAACAGGGCGAGGGCTTGCTGCGGGTTGGAGAGCGAGGCGAGAGGGTTGGAAAGACGGAGTTGGGAGGCTGCAAGAATGCCCTTCGATCAGTCGTTCGACCTTCTTGCCGCTTACCCGCACTGGAGGGGTTGAGGAGGGAGTTCTGCAGCAAGAAGGCCTCCACTTGCTCGTTGGCGTTGCGAAAATTCCCGCCGGCCGCCGATTGGGGCTGTTGGAGGGCGGTCTGGGCACTCAGTTTGTTCATCTGAAGCGGGAGGTGAGGATTGCTCGCTCTTCTTTGCTGCTCACTTGTGCGAGGGTGTTCTGGAGCTGGTTGATCGAAATGGAGGTGTTGAGGTCCCGCTGGAGTTGGAAGGCGGACTGCGGGTCGGTGGCCGCGTGCGTGGAGCCCGGCAGCGGGCCGCCCACTAGTGAGCGTCCGGCAGCGGCTGCGAGAGGGTCCTGCCTGAAGAAGAGTGAATATTCAGACTGTCAGATCCCTTGATTGCTTGTATTTGATTCCGCTGGATTTCTGGTATTCCCGTTCTCACTTTGTTTTGTTCACGTGCTCCTCTTGGAAGTCGTGTGTTCGACGGCCGTCTCGTTCACTTGCCGATAAGCGAGCGCACTCACTCGTTTGCAGTCAAAAGCAAAACGAAAGGCGCGCATTACGTAATTTGGTTTTGACGGCTGGACTTCGACCGCGATGATAAAACGAGGCCGAGTGTTTGAACAGAGTGGAGGTCCGAAAGACCGCGAATTTTGGGCCAAACGAAGCAAAGCCGAACGTTTTGAGCGGTCGCTTCTCCCCGCACAAAAGCCTCCGCAAACACACCGGAAAGTTGCGAGTGTCAGGAACACAAACAAACGAACATTTCGGCATCAAGCGGAGTGGTGGATGATCGGCGAATCCGGCGGACGCCCACATCCTCCCTTCTAACAACGAGTTGCTTCGTCTAATGCCTTTGTTAGTCATCTTTTGCCCCCTTCTTGCACGAAGTGAGTGATCGCGGGTTCGGTTTGCGCGCAGCGGACGGCCGGCGGCACTTCCGCTCCGTCGGCGTCATCCAATTTGCTGCGAATTCGGCGAGAATTTGCGCATTAAGTGAACAAGAATGCGGAGCATACTTTGGGGTTGTAGTCGAGCGCATTAGCGAGCAGTGCGCGCGCACGTGAATGAACGTTTGCACTCCCGGCCGGCTTTTATTCACGAGCATCAAACAGTCGGCGGGATGACGAGACGGACGTTTTGGGTTCAGCGAACACTCAACGACCTTCCGCTTCCTCCTTCCCGGTTGTTTGCCCGCGGGTCCAAATATTCCGCCCGTCTTTTCGTCCGCCGCCCGTTCCGCACGTCGCCCGCCGGCCGGTCGGCCCGCTTGCAGCGTTTTCGGGAGCAATTCGACGTCTTCTGCTCGTCGGCCTTCTTGTTTGTTCGCAAAAGAAAGCGCTCTCTTTGCCTCGTCCGGCGTTTGGAGTTCAAAGTGCGCACGAAACGTTGGAAGACGGAAACATTTGCACCAGAATGAACGAAAAGGTTGAAGCATGAGTTCTCGTAAGAGCAGGAAGCAAAGACCAAACGCGCATCAGCGTGTTTGCTCGCGATCAGGCGGACGGAATTCATTACTCAGCCCCCGTCCGCCGAATTCCACGTACTCGAGCGGGCGTGCAGGCGGCGACTAAACTGCGTTTCCGAAAACAAATCGAGCAACCACTAATCCCCACGCCGAACGGAAGTCGGCTCAAGAGAACAATGTGCAGTGGTCCGATTGAATCCCCTCGTTCGAACGAAGAACTCACTTGAGGAGCGCCTGCTGGTAGAGCGACTGATGGGCGGCGTTTTGCGGCAATCCGAGGGCTGCAGCGACCGCGGCGTTCGTCGGCTGTTGCTGGGCGGCGGCCGCCTGTTGTCCCTGGCCGGCGGCGTTGTTCGGCGTCTGCACTTGGAAGTGCTCGCGGAGGAGGATGGCGCGCGCGTGGTGGACGCCGAAGTTGAAGAAAAATCTGCAAACGATCGAGATGAACACAAAGCGAAAGAGGAGACGGACCTCAAAGTGTTCATGTCGTGCAGCGGGAGATCCATGCCGCTCGGGAGGGCGGACGCCTGGACGTCGAGGTTCACCTTCTGGTAGGTGTTCATGTCGAAGAAGGGCACGTTGACGGTCGGCTGGAAGATGGGCCACGGGAGGGAGTTCGACTCGGCCGAAGTGGACGGTTGGTGGGCGGCTTGAGCCGCGTGTTGGCCGGCCGCTCCGTGTTGCTGGGCCGCGTGCTGCTGATGGGCGGCGGCCGCGGCGGCCACTTGCTGCGCGTGTTGCTGGGCGTGGGCGGCGGAGGTGTGTTGTTGCTGTTGGGCGTGCTGCTGCTGCTGGGCGGCCAACATCGCCGCCGCGTTCGCCAACGAGAGACCCAGGGCGGCGGCGTGGGGTTCTGCAAGCATTCGGGCGTCGATCCGGAAGAAGGACGGCTGGTGAATGGAGTGAACACAATCGAGAACACCCGCAACGGAAAGCGGGCGGAGATCGCCGGGAGCAAAATACGAACGCGATCAACGTGCAAACGAATCGAGCAAGAACAAAAGGAAGTCGAGAGATTCCTTTTGAAGCAAGGGAATTCAAAACGTCCAACCAATTCGTTTACACTCGAAAAAAGTCGTCTCTTCACGTCGTCTTTCAGCTCAAGGTCGCAGCAATTTGCTTCGGACGAGTAAACAGCAGCAGCAAGGGAAGTGGAGTGAACGAGTGGATCAAAGAACAAACTCGACGCAAGGCGCGCCGTTTGGTTCGAGCGGAGCGGGCGGCGGATCACGAATGTCGAAAGGCGTGTTTTCCGCCCCAATCGATCGGCGACGTCAATCACTTCGGCGGTCGGTCGACTGCAGAACGAACCGCGGACTCCGGAAAAAGAAACCCTCGAGTCACGACCGGCAAACAGACGAACCAGAGGGCGGCGGCCGGTGGGCGAACAAGAGCACAAGAAGCGATTAAACGAGTGAGTGATCTCTGCTTCGCCTCGTCATTTCGCCCGCCCGGCCGTTAATCGCTGCTCAGCAAGCAAAGTGAAGCAGCGGATGATAATTGCAGCAAATGGAGCAAAGTGGAAGCGTTCAAAACACAGCCGAGATCAAGGTTCAAGCGGAGCACTCCGCACGGAATGAACCCAATTTCCGTGGACTTCCAACTGCTGCAAATTCAGCTGCCCACTCGCTTTGTTTGCCGTGGAACGAAGAATCGAATCAGTGCAGAGACCATCGACTAACTCGTGCAGCGGCAAACGGAATGCAAAAAACAGCGACCGGATGTGAATCACGAGTAATTCCTGCTTCACGGTGTAGTAGGAGGCCTGTGATGTAACAAAAGAAGCAATCCGACCAAATCCCATTATCGCCTCGCAGTGCCCATTAGCGGAAGAATCGGAGGAGGTTTCAAGCCGTAACGCCGACAATCCGGAGAAACCGACGAGGCTCTCGTGAATCCGAGCGATTGGCCGCCGAATGAAGAAACGAAGATCCGATTCGAGTCCGTTGCGCAAGGCCCGGAATCCGCGAGATTAATCGACGGTTTGAAGCGAGCGAGCAGGAACGAAAGCGGGAGACTCGAAGCCATGTGAACGCGGCCGTTCCAGAGATCACCCGCCGGCCGGCCGGCCGTCGGCGAGCGAAAACAACCGCAAAAGAGAACGCCGCTTGCAGCAAAGCGGGGCGAACAGCGCGTAACGAACCACTTGGCGGCCGGCAAAAATTCGTGAACGAAACAAACGGGCCGCTCGAAGGGAACGCGGGAGCGGGGGCCCGCCGGTTGAACTCTTCCACTCGCCGCCCTCCCGCCCATCCGTCCGCCGTCCTTCGAGTCTCTCCGACTGTTTTGATCGAACGGCGACGTTCGTCCGGAGCGGAGTCCAAAGTACGCCCCAGCGGGACGTTTTCGTGAATCACTCGCCGTTTCTTTTTGCTCGCAGAAGCGAGCGAGTGAGAATTGCCATCCGGACTGCAGATTTGCTCTTCTCGTTCGTTACTCACGCAATCTTTTCTTCCCGCATTCATTTACGAGCCCCCTGCACTCTCTTCTCGTCGCAACTCGCCCACACGCCAGTCTCCGCATTCCTCGCTTCTGTTCGATTGGGGGGAACCGCCGGAATCAAAGATCGCGAGCAAAGGGCAGCCGCGAACACTTGCACGGCGGAGGTCAAAGTTCGCTCGCCCTCGTCAGAGATCGCTTTCAACCTTTGATCCACGCGTATGCTTCCGAATCAACGGGTTGATCGGTGAGGAAGAAACCAGATGGACGAGAAGCGAAGTGCTCGACTACTTCGATCAACGTCGCAAACATCGTCGATCAGTCGGCACTTCGAAAGCAATTAGTCGGAAGGCAGCAGACGAGCACAAAGTCGTGCGAAATAAACAACCGAGAGGCGCGCAAGCAGAAAGAAGAAACGAGTGCACGATCGAGTGATCGCTTGTTCGTTCGTTAAAGCTGATTGTTTTCGTCGAAGAGGAGTGCGTGAACGTGAACTCCGCGAACCAAGCACACGACCGGAATCCCACCACTTGGAACACGCACTTTCGGCTTGTTTTCGACCCCGATGGCCCGTTCGAGCGAAGCGGGGGGTCTTCGCGCAAAAGCCGTCGGCGGGCAGCGCGCAAGACGGAAATTCGCTCGTTTGTTCTCTGCTCGTGACCTCCACGCGGCGGCGGTGACATCAAGCGACCACTTTGCGAAATCGAGATCGCCGATTCGCTGCACGCGCTCGACTTCTCAAAGATCGGCTGCAGAGCGGAAGCCGCAAATGAACTGACGATGAGCGAAGGGAAAAAAAACGAATAGAAAGAAGCATCAAACTTGAAGAACAGCAATTGCTTGGCTTCTTCTCGCCCAACACTTCCATCCTTTGGGTCTTCTCGCCCGTCGGCCGGTGATTCAAGTCGGAGCGAAAAGTTCGCGAATTCCCGAGCGCTCCGCCGGCCGAGTGGGTCGAAAACACGGCCGGCCGGTCGGCGGAGGCGTGAATAAGCGGCCATTGATGCGGGGAATGTGCACTTTAAGCGGGGCGGATACGTGGATTCGGCCACAAAACGGGCGCCCATTCAATTCGTCGAACAAAGGAGACAAATTGGACGAAGAAACGAGCGGAGATCACTCGAAGCAACCAGAAGCAGCGTTAATTGCAGCCGACAAGACACTCTTCTTCCAGCTCCATTTAGTCCAGTGGACACTCGTGCTTATCACTCGAACAAGAAGGCGTGAAAGAAGTGCTCACGTTGCAAAAACGAGCACGACTGCCGGCCGTTCTTGCACGCGTGATCAAAAGTCGCCCGCAAAAGGCAACATTACGAACTCGCGAGCGAACTGCCCACTCGTCGAGTACAAACGGCGATCAGCATTACGAAGCAGCGGATTCCCCCGACTGCAAACCCTCGCTCGAAACAAAGCCGATCGAAATTCCCGCCCTCCAATCGGCCCGAACGAGCGGGCGGGCGGGCGGAAGAGTCAAGGTCAAACCGAACGGAAGCGACGGAGGTGTGTGATGAGAAGTGAACGGGCAGGAGTGAGTGGTCGACCTTTCGGAATTCAAAGCGAGGGGTTCTTTGGAGTTGCCTTCGAACACAACGGTCGGCCACGCCCTCCGGCCGTCTGTTCCAACGGGCGGGTGCTCTCTGCTCCCATCGGAAAGTGCACCCGCCGTCATCCCTTTCGAAACACACAAGAAGTTTTGATTAATCGTCTCGTTTTGCGAGGAGAGCGTTGAAAAGGACGTCATCACTCCAGCAGACGATAAGAAGCGGGCGCCCGTCAAAACACTCCCGAGTTCGTCGACACACGAAGTCGGCAGTAAACGAGTGGATTTGCAGCCCGCTTCCGCCCGAAACGATCAGGCGACCGCTCGGCGACGAAAGCGGCGAGAAATTCGAAGCGAACGGGCGCGAATTCGTCAAAATCGCGCCCCCGCCAGCCGTTTTGATCGACGAGCGTTCGCCAACCGGCTGGCAGAGTACTCTGGTAAACGTAGAGAGAAAAGTGAACAGGGCGGAAAAATGAACGAGAAAAAGATGGAATTAATCAAAAGGAACTCACGAGCTGCGGAAGACCCGTTCGAGGCGCCCGTCTGCCCTCCGCTGGGCGTGTGCGAGGCGGACAGCTGGTGCACTTGCGACTGCTGAGCGGCGGCGTGCTGCTGAGCGGTTGGAGTGGCCGAAGCGGCTTGCGGCGCGTGGGATCGCTGCTGGTGGATGAGCTGGGCGGCGGCCGACCCGCTGAGCACGTTCGGGAGCTGCGGGTGGGAGGACTGCTGCAGGTACTGGAGCACCTGCTGCACGGGAACGCCGGCCGCCAGGGCGCTTTGGATGAGGGACTCGGGGCCGGGAGTAGCCGAAGCGGCCGCTTGCGAGGAGGCGACCGCCGCTCCGCCGCCGCCCAACGCCGCGGCTGCCGCCGCCAACAGTGCGGGATCCATCGAGTGGCCGCGACCTGCAACGAGCGAGTGATCGGTGGAAGCATCACAAATAAGCGCGAACACGCGTCCCGGAAGACGAATCAACGGCAATAATTCAAACTAAAATCGAACGCCGCCCGCAACCAACCGGCGGCGGCGTCTCGTCGCTGCTTATCGTCGCCGAAATCCGCCGCCCTCTCGAGCGGATGTCGGCGGCGATTCAACACTTCGCGCGAACATGCCCGTCGATTTGGAGGCTTGATAGACGGCGAGGAAGGAAGAAAAAAGGGATGACTGATGGCAATCTTCTCGAATTCGCCCTTTGCTCCAGAAAGAAGTGAACTCAATGATCAGCAGTGGGAGCATAGTACAAAGAAGGGCAGAAAGCGGAATACTCACGGATCCACGGACAGATCCAAGGCAAATATCTTGCGGAAAATTCGGAAGCGAGTGGACGAGAAAGAAGGCGGCAAATTGGGCGGCGGAACTCCCGAATTGCGCGAACCCGCGACAAACGAGCCGCGTGGAGGTGAGTGAGCGCGGAAGCGAGACGAAAGCGGCGCGAAGAAGAAGAAACCGCTTGCGGCAGTCGGCGCCCGTCGAGAGCCGCGTGTTTGCCGCCCGTTTCGTCCCCCACGCACTTCACACTCCTCCACTCCGCTCCGCGCACCGCCCGCCGACCAACGAGCAGCCCGAAGAGGAGGAAGGTGGTGCGTTTTGTGGTCATGACTTTTCTTCTTTGGACGTCCAAACGGCGGCGGCGACGAGAGTGGAGTGTAAATAAAATTTACACTCGTCCCCTCCCCTTTACGGGCGGGTAATTCGGCCGTCGGTTGGGCGGCGAGTGCGAACGAAGCAGAAAACACACGACCGTCGAGTGTAAAGCGGAGGAAGCGGAAAACAATCGTCGGGATTCGGTGTCCAAACGACCGCCCACCCAAAAAAGAAAGAAAGCGGCCGTCTGCAGCGAGGAGAGCGCCGCCGATCGTCTGCGCGATGCCCTTGAAGGAACCGAGTGCAGAGATCTCTGCGCTCGCCGATCGTCGCGCGTCGAGACGTGGCACAAGCGGCGGCGGGCGGGCGCGAAAACGGAGCAATCGGCGGGAGCAAGTGAACGCGAAACGTCGAGACCGATGAGCTCGACTGATTAACTTCGTTTGCAACCGATTCCCGACCACGTGGGAGATCAGACATCGTTTGATGAAGTCCTCTATAGACCACCGAGCGTTCCCCCTACTAGCCGTCTCCACCGTCTTCTTTCAGACGGCCGCATCCAGCAACTTCTGCCCATGGTCGCTCGTACACGGGAAGATTAAGAGAAAGAAAGAGCCGGAAGAGTCTCGTCTGCCAAATTCATCCCCAACCAATCGATTGAGTGACGAACGGCGACAAAAGCGGATTGTGGACGCGTGGCGGGCGAGAAGCCGAAGAGCACAAGGCGGCGATTAGACGACCAAGTGCTCAGATGACGAGGGAATGAGAAATCGGCGGCCTCGCTTCAAAGTGGCTAGACACGAGGCGATCCGAACGAATTGAAGTCGAAGGAAGCAGTCGGAAACCAGAAATTGGAGCACAGGACGACAAAAGGGAGATGTTGAATGTCGAAAGAACAAACGGCCGTTAAAAGGACAACAACCACCGGTAAAAGTGGTAGTCGGTGGATTCGATTCAACCGACTACCGGTCGACCGCAAGGCACTCATTCGATTCACCTGCGACAATTGGATTGGCCGTCCAAAACAACCGAGCGACCGTCGGACCGAACGGGTTGTTCGGAGAACGAGAGCCGCGTCGAGCACACGGGTGTACAAAAGCTGGTCGCCGAGATCACCGCCGGCCGAAGGCAGGTGCATTCCACAGGCACCCGGCGGAAGAAATGAGAGGAAGACGGAGAGAAGCGAGCGGAAAGTGCGGGAAATCCCATCAATTCGAAATTTGCCGGCCGCCCAATGCGGAAGTCGGCCGGCGGGCCCGAATTCCGCCGGCTGCTCGCTAATTCGAAGCAAACTTCACACTCGGCCGACCGCCCAGTCGGCTACATTCGACGGGCGGTCCAAGTGGGCACCCCGTCGAGAGATTCTCATGACCCCGGCACGTGGATTTCGGATACAAACAGAGCGCTCACGAACGAAACAAAGTGTTTCGATCCATGGCTGTCGACCGAAAAGAAGCCGGCGGAAGAAGACCCGCAAGAAATTCGTTGAATTCGAGACAGCGAACTCGCAGAATGCCGAATGAGCGAGTGGACGGCCGAATGGACGCGTGGAGTGATTAATCGAAGGAAATGTTCGCGGATCTTCTCGACAGCCGGCCGGTCCGCTTGTTTTCGCAATCCGCTTGGCTAATTTTCGACGGCCGGCTTCCTTCCGCGTACTTTTCGACACGCGCCGTCCTCGGCGGCCGGCCGACTGGACGGCCGAGTGGATTTGCGGGCATCACGGCGCTCGCCTCCGCCCCTCCGGCTAATCTGCGGCACGCCGTGGAAGAAGCGGAGTGGAGACGGAAGTAATGACGAACAAGGGGATTGCAGGTCCAACAAATCAGTGCACGAAACGTGAGAAAGAATGAGAAGTACCTACAAAAGGGCATGCAGGAAGTAGAAGAGAACATTCCCGACTCGAAAGCGACGGCCAACACGCGCCCATTACGACGACCAGCGAGCGAAGACGATCGCTGAAGCGAACTACAAAAACTTCCGCCTATTTTCGAAAACAATTTCGAGCATTCCGCTCTCAAATTCGACGCGTAAAAGTCGCACCCACTTCTTCAGCCGCCCGCCGGGTAAACAGCCGAGGAGACCGCCGGCCGAGCGGGGCGGCGTGCAAGCGGGCAGCAAGAGCAAACACGCCGCGAGAGTCGCGTCTGGAAGCGTGCGAGAGCGGGCGTGATGTCGCGGAGAAGACGGCCGCCGGAAGGAAACGGCGAAAGGTCGTCCGCGGAGTGCGGGTGACGTAAAATGGGAAATTGGAACGAAAGTTGTGAACCGAAAGCGAGTTCCCATTGCGCGACGGATAGTCGTCTGTTTTGGATGAAAGTGCGTGAGAAAAGAGGCCGGCGGAAGTGGGGAGCGAGTTTGAAAAGACAAACCATCAATAGAAGTGTCTATCGACAAGGAAGGAGTGAATGTGAAACACTTGAATGAAGTCTGTCTCTCAATCGAACCACTCGGTAGCTTTTGATAGTTTGGCTCGTTTCCAGATCGTTCGTCCTGTATCCCGGCTTCCCGCTCGTCTCTCGTAGAGTACGAAAGAGGACCGCACAACGTTTGGGATTTGGCAACAAAGCGGCAGAGAACGTTCGTTGCGTGCGGAAGAGAAACGAGGCGGGGAGGACGGAGCGGAGTGAATAAAAAGAGTGCTCGTTCGTCTTCTTTCTGCTTTCCGCAAAATGCGAACAGAAAGCGGCGGTGGCGAGCGGCCAGCGGCAACCCACGCCCGACTTCGTTTCGTAGCGAAAAAAGTTGTTCAGAGAACACGCGGCCGGCGAACCCAAACGGACGAGTCGACCGGCCGCCCCGCCGCTCGTTCACCACCGGGACTCCCGCCCGCTTTCCCGCACTCGCCAAACAAATCTCTCGTTCTCGTTTCCCCTCCGCCCGCCTTTATCTCCGCACTCGCCCGCCCGCCGCTCCGCAAAGCGCCCGGGTCGGCGTGTACCCGAGCGAACTCAAAGTACACTCGTTTGCTCACGCTCCCGCTCGCCCGTCGAAGATCGCGAACACACGTCCGCCCGCTCGTTTCGGTCGTTTGCGGAGCGGCGGGCGACGTGCAGCGGAGGAGTGAATGGTGGGCGCTTTCGTGTGATCAATGCGACCGGGTCGGAGATCAAAACACGCAAACAAACGGCCGATACGAGTGATGTGTTCCGCGGATACAAACCGCCACGGATTGGAGTCGATTGGCGGCTTGAAAGCAGCTCAATTAATCAGTTTAATTGAAGACATTTAGCGGATCCTCGGAGTTTAATCCGAATGTCTACTTATTCCATCAGAAGAAAGCACCGCACTTCCACTAACAAATTTCAAGAAATCTCGCGTGGAAGAATGAGCAACGTGCCGAGTACTCGGAAGAATCAGTAAGAAGGAAGGAATTCGCGTAAGCTGCTTTCTCGTCGTCAGCATCCGCTTTCCAATCCGCGCACGTGCTCCGACTGCCGCCTAAAAACAAGAGGATGGCCATTGGAGTCGAGCAGGAGATGAGGTCCAATCTTCTCACTAACTTCCAGCCAACAGGACGGACATGCGGGCTTCGGGAAATCACGGAAGCTTAAAATCCTCGATTTCCACGAATCCGCGGCTTTCCACTGGCGGCGACGTCCCGGTCGTCTTCACTCCCGTCTGCCTTCAAGAAACCTCCGTGCATCCAAACAAAGGAGATTATCGTTGGTCGAATAGGATTTGTGTTGAACAGTTGATCGTTGAATTCTTTCGATTAAACGACCGACGAGTTCCACCTGCGTAACAGATCCCTCCTTTCAATGCAAGTGGAGAAATGTCCTGAAAGTGCCAAGACCGCGAATGGATGGGCTTCCCGTCCACCAGATCCTCTCTCGACAGTGAATCCATTTCCAAATGCAAAACGGATTTTCCGTCGTTCGACACGCTTCCAGAAGACGATCAGCCAGCGGAAAAGCTCCTTACCGACGGCTCCTTGTAGTCGTGTGATCTCAAAGCGGCTTTCCTTGGCCAAAAGTCCTCGCCCTAAAAAGCCGATGAGTCGCTTGTTTACGACACAAACGGACGCGACGGCTGCTCATTAGCCACGAGTGCACTCGATGGCTCAAGTACAAATCGAAAGTTTATTATAAACAAAAGGCAGAAGAGAGATGTCGGGATGAAGATCTCGGCGAGTGTTCGGAAGGCCGCGCAATGAAGAAGATGAAACGGATGTGAGCAAGTGGGTGCAGATACAAAATGAGGAATGTTAAAACAAATATTAAAGATACGCAAACATCCAATCAATCGATTAAAGGGGATAACCTTAAAGCCAAAATGCCGATAACACTGGAACGATCAAACGAGCGGGCGTGAAGTCAACGGAATCAAGTGAGAAGAACTGGAAGTCACTCGTAGGTCATGATCGTCGAGTAGAACTCCTCGTTGGGGATCACGCAGCCGGGCGGCTTCTTGCCGGTCACCTTCGTGAACGCCTGGTCCATCACCTTCTGCAAAGGAACGAGTGAACAAGTAAGGGAGCTCGAAAGACGCACCTGGATGGTGAGGTCGTTGCGGCGGAGCGAGGCGAAGCGGACGTGCTGCGTCGGGATGCCGTACTTTTTGGACAGCTCCTTCAAGCGCGCGTGCTGTCCCGAGTCGTGGCGGTCCATGTGGTCGACGTAGAAGAAGCAGGTGGCCTGCGGAACGGAAAGAATGAACGAGAGAGAAAAAGCAAGAGGACCAACCTTTTTGTACTGCATGATTTGAAAGAACTCTTCCATGCGCGCGAACGGAACAGGCAAGATCTCGTTCGGGCAGCGGAACTTCATGCCCATCTGCTGCGCCTTGCAGAAACCGATGCGGAAGAAGTTGCTGAAGCAAACGATTTAAATGAATGAACGAACGCGGGCGGAACGAACCAGACGTCGTTCGGCCAGATGCCCTTCTGCTTGTCGTAGCCGCAGATCCAGAACTGCAGCTCGTCGGTCGCCAATTCGGTCGGGTACTCGATGTGGGTCGTCATCTTGAGAGCAATGCGGGCTGAACCGACAGGAATGATTGAGACGAAAGGCAGCAGGAGCTCGAAGTAATGAGCGGCCGAACGACCGCTTGCAGCTTTCAACATGATCAAACCCGCGTAACGAACGAATTTATTCGAAGCAAAACAACTCATCGAACGACCTAACAACAATCAAAAGAACCTAACGGCCGCGAAGACCTCCAATCCTCTCGTTCACAACTTGAACGGCTCCACCTCCCGATTGCCCATCATGATCCGCCGGAGATCGAAACGGCGAACGTTGACCGTTGAGTAGGCGCAGTCGTACGCTCGCTCGGCGTACAACCGGCCGGCCGCCAGACTCATTTGGGCGCCTGCACGAGGTATGGATTGGTGAGCGTAGGGAACGAACCGTAGTTGCTGAAGCCGCTCATCGTGTACAGATTCTTGTAGAGGAGGTGCTCGCCCAGGATGGGCGCGTCGTCGAACGTGTTCACGTCCTCCGGCGACGCCCACGCGTTCATCACTTTTGCGTTCTTAAAGGCGGGCACCCGGTGGACGAGTTGGGGCCAAACTTTCTTGTAGAACTCGTCGTAGTCGACGTCCATCTTCGAGTGGTCCATCACGTGGTCTTCTTCCTTTAAGGTGGCGGAAATGAGGGGAAAGAAAGACGGAAGGCACCTTTGTCGGCACTCGGCCGCAAATGAACGTGAAGCCGGGCTCGTAGGGGCGGCAGAAGACGCCGGAGGGGTCGCGGAGAGCGGGCATCTGGACGGCGGGCACGTCGGGCGCGTGGACGACGAAATACGTGCGCTTCCTCCGTTGGATCGGGACGGGAACACTCTGAAATCGATCGGTGAGCAAGAGAACGCTAGAGAGCACTCACGAGCATCCCCTTGCCCTTTCCGATGCCCGCCATCCTGCACACGTCGCCCGCCCACGGGCCCGCGCAGTTGATGATCTGGTAGGTGCCGATCGGACGGGCGGACGCGCCGACCATCTTCGGCCGCACGACCACCCCGCAGATCCGCTGGTTCTTGAGCAGGAAGTCGTCGGGGTCCTCCTTCCGGCCGAACGGGTTGGACTCGTTCGGGTCGTACTGGTACTGGAAACGCTCCACCTCGCCCTTCACGTAGTTCACGCCCAACGTGAGGTTCTTCTCGCGCAGGGCGGAGAGCAGTTGCCACGGATCGAAGAAGCCCTCGTTCTCCAGCCCTAAAGAAGAGAAAAATGAGAGAAGCTAGTGGGGAAGAAGACGAACCGTAAGTGACGGCGGTGACTCCCTGGAAGTTGATGAACGGGAACCGTTGGGCCGCTTCTTTGGGCGAGTAGAACGCCACTTTCACGCCCTTCGAACTGAAAGAACGAGGAGTGAGAGAGAATGAAGAAGAGGGGACGAACATCTGCATCTTCCACGCGTCCCTCATCTTGTCCGCTTCTTCGGTCGTGCGGGCCATGTGCATGAAGCCGACCGGAAACAAGTTCACGTCCGGCGGGTCGTTGTCTGAAGAACTCCGTTGATTAGAGCGAGAAAGGAGTGTCCACCGGCGATCTGCAGATGTTCTCCGGCGTGTCGCATGAACTCGGCCGAGTAGAGGGCCATGTCCACGAACTCGGGCACGGCGAACTGTTGGGTCAACTCGCCGGTCGAGAGGATCGAGCGGCTGTTCGCGAACTGAAGCCAGCAACCAATGAAAAGAAGGAAGCGAGCAAAAGGAGTACCTTGTCGGTGTCCTCGATCACCGTGACCGTGAGGTCCTCGTCCCGAAAGCGTTGCTTCAACCAGAAGGCGGTCGACGAGCCGCTCAGCCCGCCGCCGATCACGAGGAACTCCGTGCGGTAGGGGAGCAGCTCGTAGTTGTGGACCGCCTGCTTCATGTGGGCGATCGGGTGGCGTCGCTGGAAGGCATCCCGTCGGGCCTAAACACGCGAGAATTCACGAAGATCGAGAGAAAGAACTCACTTCTCTGAATCTCCGGGCGAAGCGGCGAAAATCGTACGTCAGGCCGTGCCACGTGCGCGAGAAAATGTCCTCGCCGGGCTCGTAGTGCCGCTCGTTCTCGTACTTCTGCCAGAAGAGGGCGGGCGAGAGGCTCAACGGTCGGCGTTGGACGCCGCAAGCCGGCCGGATTCTCGCCGCCGCCGACCGCAGAACGCGGGGATTGCCGCCGTTCAGCATCGACCAAAAGAAGCGGGCGGCCAATCGATCGCTGTTGTAGTCGGCGGCCAATGCGAGAGATTGCCGAGAGGCGATGGACGCGGAAGTCCCATGAGCACGGGCTGCTTTGTCAATCGATTTCCGAACGAGCGAACGGAGTTTTGATTTCGGCGGTCGGCTTCTTGCTGCCCAGTCGCTTCGAACGAGCGTCGTCCTCGGCCAGGATTCTCGGGGTGTTTGATCTCGACCTTTATTTCATCTGCCCATTGTTTACCGAAAGGAATCCTCTCATTTGAGCTGGAAAAGGAACGATCGACAGCAGTAGGTTCGAGAGATTTTCATTATTTCGTTCGCGTTTGTTTTAGGGACCTGTAGGTTCAGGGCTGTCTGAAGTGTAGCTCGAATTTCAACTTCGTTTCGAAGAGATTCTCGTTTCAAAAGCGCATTCATTAATCTCTCGTTTTGGTTCACATGTCCACGAATACCGCCGTCTTTAATCTTGTTCGCGGATCTCGTACCCGCGGCCCACTTCTTCGCTTCGTTCCTCGCCGCCCGCCCGCCCGCCCGGCGGCCGCCCGAATCGTCCGAGCGGTAAAACAACAAAAATACCACGATCTTCGCGCACACGCCCGCGAGAAGTGGCGGGCGGGCGGGCGGGCGGGCGGGTCGGGAGCGTCCGTCCGGATAGAGATCGTGGGGCTGCGGGGGCGAGCGGCGAGATGAACGCGCGGGATAGCGAGCACGAAGGTGCTCCTCCGGACGGACAAGCGGGCGCTCGATCTCGTCGCTGCTTATCGCCCGTTTGCCCGCTCTTCCTTCCGCTTCCTCTCGGCGCTCATCTCCGCTTGCCGCCGTCCGCCGATGGCACGCCGCTTTCCGCCGTCTTCTCGACGTGTTTTGCATTCCGAGGGTTCGCTTCCGGCCGTCACACGAACCTTTGATCTACTCGAAAGCCGGAGTGTTTGCTCATCCTTCTTCCCGTGTGTCGACTTTCCGTGGATCGAAAGTGTTCGGCCGCCCCCGACGTCTTCGAATCGTGGAATTCGATCTTCCGCCCGCCTTTGTTCTCCGTTTATTCCTGTACGTGTTTCGTTCTACGGCCGTGTGATTCACGCGTGACACGAGGGCGAGTTCTCTTCAAACTTCCGTTCGAATTCCAGCATTCTGCTCGCGATTCCCGATTTGTCCGAAGATGCCCGCTCCCGCCCGCCGATCCCCCGAATGCGCCCGCCGAGCAGCACGACGACCACTCTGAAGACGCCCGCGTCACTCGCTGCCCGCCGGAATGGACGAGCAGGTGTTGGATCAGGTGTGTTCTTCTGCCCTTCTTTCTCTAATGCTTACCCGTTTGCAGTTGATGTGGACGTTCGTGTCGGGGGACCTGCCATCCGAAAACAGCTTCAAATGCCGCTGGTTCGACTGCTTCATCGGGATCTCCGATGCGAACGAGCTGGACGCCCACTTGGAGCAACACGCGTTCAATGCGGCCGCCTTCTGGGATCAGAAATGTTCGTTTTTCCGCTGCTTCTCCTTTACTTTACCGGTTCTTCAGCCTTCCTCCAATGCGGCGTGTTCGGCTGCAACTGGCAGTGCACGACGCCCGACGATCTCCGCGCCCACCTGAAGCATCACTTGCATCACGCCCTTACTCAACAGAACGGCCTGAAGATGCTGAGGCAGAACTTGAGTCAGCTGATGAAGTGAGTCGTTCTTCCCGCCTCCTCTTTGATTGCCTCCGTTCAGCTGTGGATTCCCACCCTGCCCCGTTCTGCAGACCTCCGAAGAGCCGCTGAAATGCGAGTGGAACTTCTGTGAAGTGAGCTCTCCGTCCTTCATGTCTTCTTTCAATTCTCGTGTTGCAGATGTCTTTTCCGGACATTTGCGCCTTCTTGCAACACGCCAAGGAGCACGTGAGGGCGCACGTGGCCACTTTGTACAGCGATCAGCGGTACTATTTTGTGTGCCAGTGGAAGGGTTCGTCCTTTCTTTCCTCATTCTTGCACCTCCTTGTTGCTGCAGGCTGCGAATCCACAAGTTTCGCCGACCGCTTCGACTTGGAGCGGCACGTGATCGCGCGACACACGGGCAGCCGGTCGTTCGCGTGCCCCTTCTGCGGCCGATACATCTCTTCGTCCTCCCGACTAATCGACCACGTGAACAGGAATGTAGAAGGTAGACATTCACTTCCCTTTTCGCTCATTTGCTTGTTGTTTGCAGGAGCGGACGCTTTCATTTGCTTCCTCTGCAACAAGGGATTCGCTTCGCAACGGCTGCTGCGGGAACACTGCGAGCGGCACGTCCGCACGGTCCAGTGCCCCGAGTGCCCGCTCGTGCTGCAAAGGGACTCCGACCTCCGCATGCACATCGACTCCGTCCACCACAAGGCGAGGCAGTTCTTCTGCGAGGCGTGCGGCAGGAGGTGAGTCCCTTGGATCTTCCCTCTGTCCGTTCAACCCCTTGCTGCAGCTACATGAAGCGGTCGGACCTCACGAAGCACATGGCCACGCACACGGGCCAAACCCTCCGCTGTGAGCAGTGCGCCCAGGAGTTCACGTGGCAGAAACAACTGAAGCATCACATGTTGACGCACGAGCCCGACTACATCAAATCCCCCTACTTGTGTCACATCTGCGGCTCCACGTACCAGCGGGGGAGTGCCCTCTCGAAGCACCTCCGGACGTTCCACAAGCTGACCGTTCCGACCGGCTTCACTCGTTTCCAGTTCAAGAAGTGCCACGACGGGATGTTTCGGCTGGAGACCGAGCGCGTGCTCAGCGAGGAGTTGCGGCGCGAAATGCGCGCGTCCGTCGACTCGAGCGGCGAATCCGCCGGCCCTTCGGGCGACTTTTGACTCCCGTGGACGTTCTCTTCGATTTTTTCGACCATCGATTGTTTCTTCAGCTCTAATCAATTGCTCGCATTTGTCCCAATTACTCCCGTCTTTCCTCTGAGCATAATCGTCGCCTTCCTCCGCATTTCGATCTTCTTTGTGCCTTTCGATCGCTCGTCCGGTACTCCCGCTCCTCGTTCACTTATTTTCGATCACTCACTCCTCGTTTGTGGCAATAATTTTTTTTCTGATAGGCAGGTGTACATTCGGCAATCTTCCGTCCGCAATAGGGATTAATAAACGAATTTCACTCGTTTCGCTCTCGTTTTTGCTGTCAACCGTTTGGAACGGAACACGACTACTTCCCGTTGACTGGACCTATTTGTTTCATCCGTTTGCCCCGCTCAGCTGCCTGCTCGATGGCTCACCGGCTTCTTCGCCGTCCGCCCTTCCGGCGGCTTCTGGACGACGCGGCCGGCCGGCGGATTTCCACGAGCACGCGGCGTCTGCTGCTCTCCAACGAGTTCGCTCTGAAGCAGGAGTGGGACGGCCGTCTGCGCGACCTCCAGGAGTTCAACCTGGGCACGAGCTACGAGTGGATCACCTCCGTCCAGAAGAAGTTCATCGGCCAGTCGAAAGGGAAGGTGAGTTCCCTCCTTCTTCTTCCCACTCACTCTTCCCCCGTTCAGTGCGGTGGACGTGGACGCGGCCGCGTGTCTGGCCGAGGAGGCCGACCAGGCGGACGACCTCGTCGATCTGATGTACAAACTGCGACACACGGAGAACACGGCCGACATGCTGGAGTCCACCGAGTACGCGGTCTACCGTTTTCTGCTCAAACACGGCGAACTGAAGAGCTTCTTCAAACTCCTCAACGATCCCGTTCGTTCTGCCTATCCTTCATACATCCTTTCATTCGTTGCAGATCAACTACGGCGTGTTCATGAACGAGCACTGCTGCTGTCTGGCCATCGATCAGCTGCTGAAGGCGGAGAACGTGGTCGGTGCGTTCAATCGGCTTCTTTTTGTTCAGTTTGTACTTTTTTTTTGCCTGTTTAGGAGCAGCGATCGTCGCGACGCATGTGTTCAAGCAGGAGATGTTCGAGGACCCGCTCTTGAACCTCCTTTCCGTCTACGCCCTGCTCAAGTGGCTGGAGTTGCCGGCCGAGCAGCGAGTGCTGGAGATCAAAGACGAGGTCCCGCAGGAGGAAGAGAGCAGCGGGCGGATCATGGACGACGAAGAAGTGAGTTCACACCTTTTCCATTCAACCACCTTCCGTGCGCTGCAGATCTCGTTCAAATTCCCCTACTTGCGGCCGGAGTTCGACGACGGGCATTTCGACATCGCCGATCCCGTCCAATTAGTCGCCAAATCGTTGGCCTCATTCTCCGCCCACCTGCAAGCGGCCGAGCTGAAGGCGGAGATCGAGGGGCTCGTCGCCCAACTCCACCTCGCGCCGGCGACCGAAGGAGCCGAGCAAGAGGCCGAGAAGACCGCCGAGTTCTCCGTCGACCCCGCCCTCGTCACTCGTGTGCACGACGTCATCCGAGCGAACCAAGCGGACCTGGAGAAGCGGACGGCCGGCCTCCAAACGCGTCGCTTCGCCGAGTGGCGCGATCGCCGTCGCCAGCTCATCCAAACGCAGGCCCAGGCGTTGAACCTCCGCCTTCGTCTGCAGGAGGTGGAAGCCGAGGAGATGCGCATGCGCGAGGAGGTCGAACTTCTAAACTTCTTCAAGGAGCGCGTCCGCTGGGAGGATCAGGCGCGCGAGAAGGACGAGCTCTTTTCCGAGTTCCAGCTCGACAAGGCGGAGGGCGCGGAGAGCGAGGAGGAGTACGGGAAGAACGTCTTCGAGAAGGTCCTGCGACGTCGTGCCGAGAAGTCCTGACCGCCCCCACCCGCTCGTGTTTTTTAGGTCGTTCTTTTGTTTGTTGTTGTTCGAAGTGGTCGATAAACTCCATTGTTTATATTGCACGATTGATACAAAGTGTGGTGCTCGAAGCCGTCATCGAATATCTTGTTGGAAATGGAAACAATTGATGCTCGCGTTCAGATGGCTGACAAGAACGTCCAGTCACGCGAGTTGAACACCCGCTCAAAACTCGGCAAGTCCATCCTTCCCCTTCTCTCAAGTGCACTCGTTTGCAGCGGCCGAGAAGATCTCCGAGTGCATCCACGTGGCCGACCACGACCCCACGATGGCCCTCTACCGCCTGCAGGAACACGTGCACAAGACGGCGCCCGTCCTCGTCGCTCGCAAGTACAACGGCCAGCAGTTGAACGCCGCCCTCCAGTCCGCCTGCTGCGATCTCGAGAACGCCGTCGAGTGAGCGGGCAGCGGTCATTGGATTCCTGAACGTGTTGCTTGCAGAACCCTCGACCAAATGAAGTCCGCCGGGCCGACGTTCGAGCGAGCGCACCAGAATCTCCGCAACTGCATGTTCTTCAAGCAGCAGCTGGACTACGAGCGGGAGCGAGCGGCGGGGACGGGATCCTGACTCTGATCTCATTGTTTGCATTTGCTGTACATTCCTTCCTGCATTGATTGAGAATAAATTATTCAGCGCAAGAAACCACAAAGGCAGAAAGACCGTGAGAAACTCAATGGAATGCCAAAGCTCCCACGACTGATTCCCGGTCCAAAGGTTGATCGTTTCGATTGCGTTACCCAATGAGAACCGCTCGACGTAATCCAGACGATCGCAATCGATGCGACAAAGCCAGTTTGTCTGCACGGCGCAATTGTCGAGGTCAAGTGTTCCCCGACAAGCGGCAGAGTCGACACACCCGCCGCTCTCCAGACGGCGGGCTTCCTCGTCGCGGACACGCGTAGATCTGCGCTCCTTCGGCGTCCTCCTTCTTTGTTCTTCGCGCCTGACTTCGAAGAATCCTTTTGGTTCGAATTGATCGAAAGTGCGGGTGTAAAGCGGGAGGAGGAAGCGGAGATGTCCGAAGGTTCGCGTGTTTTTCGACACCAGCGGTTGACGGCGCTTCGCGCCGTCCCCAGCTGGTGGTGTCGTTAGACTGGTGCGTATCGAATGCTTTTGTCGATTTTGTTTGACGAACCATGTGCTCGTCGCAATGGGAGAACACTGAGTCGCGCTTCACAACGTTCGAATTTGATTGAAACTCGGCGAACGGGCCGTTTTTCAGCAGACACATCGCTGTTCGTCCATTTCGCTCTTACGGTCCCAAGAAAAAACGATTCGTACCGGAAAAGCCGCGCAGGAATGCTGTCTTCAAAGACGACGGCGCGCACAACGCTCTACCTTACCCGCAAACAACGCCTAATAGTCTGCTTTAATGCCAGCAAATGGAAAAAAAACGAATGCCGGCTGCGGCGACCGAAGAAATTGGCCGCAAAGCTAGAGTGCATAACCCCACCGCAAAACGCGCCATTACTCCTCGACAACCAAACGTTTAAAAAATTTGGAACGGTGGTAAGCAGAAAAACTACGTGCTCGATGTTTCTGCCAAGTTTCAGAGGAATCGGTCCACGTCTCTTCAAACCCGCCCGCTGTTTGCGCAAAATCGGGGCTTCGGTTGGCGGGCATCGCAGTGGCCAAGCGGGCCAAAAACGAAAACAAACTGCACATCACTGGAAAGCCCGCATTCTGCGCTTTTGAATGAGCCCATATTTATGTCATGAAGTCAAGTGTGCGGGGAGAACAACGGAATTGAAATTCGCCAAAATTTTCAAATTGACACTAAATCTTAGGTCCATGAGCCTGAAATCCTAGCAACTCCTCATAACCCAAATTTAATTTTAATAGATGCGCCAGACCCTTTTCTAGGGAGGATCTTTTTTGTTTTCAGAACAAAATTCGGAGAGCCGCGAACGGCGCCTTCGAGTGTGGACCTCTTCGATTTTCCGCCCGAAGCTTTCGTGTTTGGGCGATCACAACTTTCTTCAACGACTTTTCCTGATGATGGCATCAACTGATAAAATGTTCCTCGTTTGAAAGCGCATCTTTTTGTCCACTGAGCGAGTGAATTTGGCCGTACGACAAAACCGGTACGGCGCGGAACGTTTGGAACGGCACGTTGAACGTGCCCGCCGGCGGTCGAAATGCACATTTTCGAACTTCGCGCATGCGACTTCCTCTAGCCAAAAAAAATTTCAAATCGATTGGAGCAACGGCTAAAAAATTGAGGGCGCGGAGGGGACTGACAGACTCACCGGTTAGCGCCGTTTTTTTCGACACGAGCGGGCGACCGGTCGGGCGAACGAGCGCGTAATTGGTTCTGATAATCGCCTTCTTGTCTTCCGAGAAGCAGGGAAGGCGGAAGGAAGAACGACGAGCATTCGACGAGTTTAATCGTGACTTCGACTCCAGCGTTCACGCGGCGATCAATTTTCTTTCGATTTAATTCGCCCATTATTTGTTTCTTCGTGGTTTATTTTCTTGAGTTGCAGGGTCCGTGGCCCGTTTGGATCGCCGCGGCCCCTTCGGGATCATTGGAGCGGAGCGAAGTAGCCGTCAGTTTCTCGTCCGTGTTCCGTCCAGCCCGTTGCATCGTTCTTCTTTCGATTGCCTGGCGACCGAGCGGATGCACGCGACAGCGAGTACGCCAATCCATACATTCGGAAGTCAAAAGCGTCCGATTGGATCGCGTGAGTCTTTCTAGCCTTTTATTAAGTTTGGTAGTGATTTCTCGGAATAGCTTTCGTTTGCCTGATTGCCGTTAGCATTTTACCTTTTTTCGAATCCCTGCCGCCTCAAATTAAATTCCGCGAGTTCATCCGTTCGCTTCTTTTCGGTTTCCAATCCCTGCGGACTCACTTCTTTCCACTCAACCCAAAAATCGCCCTCCCACTCACTCACGTCTGCTTGCAGCGGAATGACCACGACGATGCCGAAGACGCAGACGGACGACGGCGGACCGCCCGAAAAGCGCCGCCGGACCGCCGCCCAGCCGCCGAAAGCGCCGAAGACGCCGCGGAATGCGCGCGGAACGGCGGCCGGCGGCGTGAAGCCGGAACCGCCGCTCGACGCCGCCGCTCCTTCCGGCGCGCCGAAGGCGAAGAAGCCGGCGGAGAAGCGGAAGAAACCGACGGCTCCGGGCGGCCTCTCGCCTTCCGCCAAGCCGGACGAAAAGAAGCCGAAGCGATCGGGTGGGGCGGCCACTCCGCCTGCCGCTTCTCCGCCGCCGACCGAAGCCGCCGATCAGCCGCCGCTCCCGCCCAAGGAGCCCCGATGCACGGACATCTTTTCGGAGAAGTGGGCGCCCGAATTCAAGTCGACGTACCCGCTTTCGAAAGCTCTCGGTGAGTGGAGGGTTTGTGTTCGTTTTGCGTGTGTAAAGCGGATTAAAACCGGCTGGTTTGGTTTCCGTATCGTGCATTCGATTGCTGCAAACGGGGCATTCACTCCACTCGTTCTGTTGCCCGCCGACCTTTCCGCCGTCCATTGATCGTTTCTTCGAATTCAGAGCGACGAAAGGTGCTCGTCGAGTACATCCAGCTGGTCAAAAGATGTCGTGCGCGCGTGGACAAAGTGGAGAGCCCGCCCAAACGGAACGTGGTCACGCAACCCCAAACAATGGAGGAGTTGGAGCGCGAGGTGGAGAAATGCGACCTGGAGCTCGAACAGGTCGAGAAAAAGCGGGAGGAGAACGCGAATTTGCGCAAGGACCTCACGAATCGCTACAAAGCGCTCTATCGGCAAGTTCCTCTACTGCCTTCTTCCATTGGTGTGTTCAGGGAGGAGGATGAGGAGCTGAAGCGAGCGCAGGAAGCGGCGAGCGTGACCAAACGATCGGAATTCGACAACATGATCATGTCGCTGATGCAGCAGAGCGGAGTGACGGCCGGCGATCCCGCCCTGACGGCCGCCGTCCTGCCGACCGTCCCGCCGGCCACGACCGCCGCGGGCGACGCGCAAGCGGGCGGGACGCCCGCCGCCTCGACCTTCGGCCTCCCGCCCCAGCAGCCGCTCCCCGCCGCCTCGGCCGCGAGCACTCCGGGCGGCTCGTTCGCGGGCATGCCGCCGGCCGTCCTCGCTGCAGCGAACGCGGGCGGCTTGGACCTCAAGAAGTACCTCCAATCGCTCGCCCAACAGAATCCCGCTGCATTTGCGGCCTCGTCGACCGCCGGGGACGCGCCCGGACCGTCCGGTTTGCAGTCGACCGCCCAACTGCCGGCCGGCTCTTCGGCTTCCGCCCTGGACGCGCTCAAGCAGACAGGCCAACACCTCCATTCCGGCCTGAATCCCGCTCAACTGGCCGCCTCGTCCTCCGCTGCACCGGCCGCCCAACAGAACGTGGACCCTCGAATGGCCGCCTTAGCCGCGGCCGCCCAGCAACAGGCGATGCAGAAGTCGCTGGGGATCGGGAGTTCGACCGCCCAACGACCGTCGCCGTCCGCCAACCTCATGCAGCAGGCGGCCTCCTCGTCGTCTGCCAGCGGCCTGTTGAGTCAGGGAACGTCCGCATTGGGCGCGCTGGGCACTCCGCACAACCCGTTCGCTTCGGCCAGCCAATCGGGGCTTTTGACCCAGCAATCACAAGGCGGCTTGATCTCGCAGGGTGCGTTCTCTTCTGTCATGTTTGTTGCATTCATTGTTCCTTGTTTGCAGGTCCGCAGGCTCAGCCGGGCGCCCAGCAACAGCCAGCGGCTTCGGCCGCCCATCAAGCGAGCCGTGCGGGGCTAAGCCACGTGCCCACGAGCGCGTTGAACGCGGCCGCCGCCCAGAACGTCTTCCGCGAGATGAATCAAGCCTCGCCCAACCCGCAGGTGGCCGCCAGCCAGGGGCACAACGCCTTCCTGCAGCAAATGAACGCGACCTTCGCCTCGGTGGCCGCCCAACACCAGCAGCAAATGCAGCAGCAGCAGAAGGCGGCCGCTGCAGCCCAACAGCAGCAACAGCAAGCCGCCCGTCCGCCGCCTTCGTCGAGCGCGATGCCCGCGAACAACCAGCAAGCGAACGCCCAGCAGCAGCTGCAGGAGCTCCTCAGCCAGTGGAACGTGGCGGCGGGCGTGCCCGGCGGGTTGGCCGCGCTGAACGGCGGTCAGGTGCCCACCGCCCAGCAGCTCGCCACCCTCACCGGCCTCCAGTCCCAGCTGATCCAAGCGGCGGCGAACGCGAACGAGCGGCAGCAGCGAGAGCAGGCCGCTCAGCAGCAACAAGCCGCCCAACTCGCTTCCTACCAACAGATGCTCGCCAATCCGCACTTGGCTCGCCTCCAGCACTCGCTTCTCGGCCAACAGCAGCCGACAGCCGCTCAACAACAGGCCGCTGCTGCCCAACAACAACAACAGCAGCAGCAGCAACAACTCCACCATCAAAAGCAGCTCCAGCAGTTGCAACAAGCGGCCGCCGCCCACCAGCAAACGTCGATGGCCGCCGCCTTCCAGCAGCAACTCCATCAAGCTCAAATGCAGCAGCAGCAGCAACAAGCGAATCTGTTGGGCGCGAATTTCTTGCAGGTTGGTCTTTCCATCGATTATTTGCGGACGATCGAGAGAGTTTGCAGCCGACCCGCCAGTCGCCGATGCAAAACGCGTCGCCCACTCCCGCCCGCAAGCCGTCGGCACACTCGGGCAGCGGCACTCCGCAGACGCCCGGCCAACAGCAGCGGCTGCACGCGAACCCCCAACTGCACCACTCGCCGCACCTCCAGCAGCAGAACGGTGAGTGGACGAGAGAATGGGAAGAAGACCTCGTGGATTTCAGCCGGCCGCTCGGCCACCCCGCAGTTCGCCGTCCCCAACTTGCCGCCGCAGCCGAAGGGCGGACCGCCGCGCGCGCAGTCCACCCGCCCGCCGTCCAACTTCTCCGTCTCGTCGGTCATCACGTCCACGCAGAACGCGCCGCCCCAGCACTCGGCCGTCCCCACGATCCTGCCGCCCGCCGAGTCCCTCCAGCAGCAGCAGCAGGCGGAGGCCTTCTTGGCTCAGCTGGCCGCCGGCAATCCCGCCGCCGTCTCGTCGCTCGACGCCCAGGCGTTGGCCCAAAACCCCCTGTTGCTGATGGCCCTCGCCCAGCAACAACAACAGCAGCAGCAATTCCAGCAGTACGCCCAAATGGCCGCCGTCCATCAGCAGCAGCAGCAGGAGTTGGCCCGTCAGCAGCACCAAAACAAGTGAACACTCCCCGACTGTCTGCTCGATGCTGCGGGTGTTGATCTCATTCTCGCTGCGTGTGATCCTCTCATTGCATTTGTTTGTTCTTCCAGTAATAACCTCTTCTTATTGTTCGCATGGCTATGGATTGGATGTGTGTAATAAACGAGCTTTGGCGCGGAGGTTGGCTTAGTTGCCCTTACTGGTTGCCTCTGGCACCAGCTGATCGCTTCAACGATCGTGTACCTCTCCTCCAGCGTTTGTTTACTCCTGAACGAGAGAAATGCCCGCGTGCTCACTTCTGCCCACTGTTTACAACCGATTATTCTGTTTTTCACTTGGTGTTTAGTCGGCTGCAAAGAAGTCATAACCGAAATAACGCCGACTTTCGAATTTTCGCGGGAAGCAAGTGGCAACGAGTGCCTGGCCGCTTATCGCTTCTTTTTTGCTAAAGACCTTGGGGTCGTTGCTTTTTAAGGCTTTGCAAACTGCAGAAAAAAGGTGAAGGCAACGTGGACGCCTTTCATCGCTTATTACTCGCTGGGAATTGTCGATTCTCAACCGGCATTGTTCGCTTTTGGTCGACTAGAACGAACAAAAGCGTTCTCCACTCATCACTCTGTTCACTTCCGACCAATCCGTTTGTTTGTGCACTTGCTTTCATCCACGTTCTTTTTCGCGCGTTTGTTTGTTTTCTGCCCGTTTTACACCCGATTTTTACAGCCGCCACCTTTCAACACGCGAGTGGCCGCGAACGAGTGCTTTCGGCGGTGGAATACGAACTTCTCGCTCTTCCCCGCCTTCTTCGATCCTCTCCTCGAAGCGAAATGGACGCGTGATGCCGCCCGATCGTCCGTCGAGTTGAACCCAAAGATCTCCTCACTTCTCGTGTCTCCGGTGATTCCCGCCCGCCTTTTCGGAATGCGGGCGCCGCTCGTGCTCGTCGTCGTGGCCGCCTGCTTGTCGTCGGTGGGGGCGGCCGAAAACGGCGGAACGACGGCGACAATCGACAAGGCGGCCTTGAAGTGAGTCCTCTCTTCCATTTATCCATCTACTGTTCTTCGTTGTCTAGAGCTCAAGCCAAAGAGATGTTCATGCACGCGTACAAGTCGTACATGCAGCTCGCCTTCCCGCACGACGAACTCCGGCCGCTCAGCTGCAAGCCGCGGATTCGCGGAGTGACCCCGTCGCGCGGGGACGTCGACGACTCGCTCGGGAACTTTTCGCTCACACTCATCGATTCGGTTTGTTCGTTCCGTTGAGTAGAGGGCTGATTGCTCTCTTGCTTGCAGATGGACACGCTCGTCGTGATGGGCGAGTACGAGGAGTTCGAACGAGCGGTCCACGCGGTCGTCCAGCGAGTGCGCTTCGACGCGGACTTCGTGGTCTCCGTCTTCGAGACGAACATTCGGATGATCGGCGGCTTGATTTCCGGTTCGTCCTTTCACGCTCCACTTCTTTTCATTGCTTTGTTCAGGCCACCTGATGAGCCGACTGGTGCAGGAGAAGATGCCCACTCGGCTCCAGTGGTACAACGGCGAGCTGCTGACGATGGCCGCCGAGTTGGCCGACCGACTGTTGCCCGCTTTCAACACAACGAGCGGCATCCCGCACTCCCGCATCAACCTGAAGCACGGGCTGACGGCCGATCTGAAGGCCCAATCGGACACCTGCACCGCCTGTGCGGGGACGATCATTTTGGAGTGGGCGGCGTTGAGTCGCTTGAGCGGGAATCCCGTCTACGAGGAGAAGGCGCGGAAGGCGATGGATTTCCTCTGGAATCAACGGAATCACGGCTCCAACCTGATGGGCACCGTCCTCAACGTGAATTCCGGCGATTGGGTCCGCCGGGACGCTTCGGTCGGTGCGGGCATCGACTCCTACCTCGAGTACACGCTTAAGGTTTGCCTTTCTTTCATTCCTTCTTTCACTGCGTGTTCGTTCAGACGTACATCCTGCTGGGCGAACCGGAGTACCTCCAACGCTTCAACACGCACTACTCGTCCATCCAACGGTACCTCAACAAAGGCCCGCTGTTCATCGACGTGCACATGCACCGGCCACTGGTCGCCTCTCGCTCGTACATGGACTCCCTCTTGGCCTTCTGGCCGGGCGTGCAGGTGCTCAAGGGCGATCTGAAAGGCGCCATCGAGATCCACGAGATGCTCCATCAAGTGATCAAGGTGGGCATCCTTCTATTGCTCTTTTTAATTACCTTTCGGCTCCTTCTAGAAGCACAAGTTCCTGCCCGAGGCCTTCACTCACGACCTCCAAATCCACTGGCCGCAGCACCTGATGCGGCCGGAGTTTCTCGAGAGCACGTACTTCTTGTATCGCGCGACGAAGGACCCGCACTACTTGGAGGTGGCCGCCCAGGTGATGGAGTCGACGAACGAGCACTGCCGAACGCGTTGCGGGTTCGCCGCCGTCAAGGACATTCGCACGATGGAGCTGCTGGACGAGATGGAGTCGTTTGTACTCGCTGAAACGTTCAAGTACCTCTACTTGATCTTCGCCGAGCCCTCCGACCTTTTATTCGATCCCGACAACTACGTGAGTCAATTGGAAGGATCGACTGGGGACTAACGAGGGGGAATGCTTGCAGGTATTGACGACAGAGGCGCACTTCCTGCCTCTCTCGATCGGCGAGCAGCAATCGCCCGATGCCGTGAGCACTCCTTTTATTTCTCTCTTCAATGCAATCGATTGCAGTTGCCCCGCCGTCTGCTGATCGACCCGGACGAGGTGATCGACGACGAGAGCTCGCGGAAATACGAGTCCGTCTGCCCGAACTTCGCCTCCGAGTTCCGCACGCTGAACGAGTTGTCGGAATTCGGCTCGACCATCCGCTCGAACGTGAAGAAGATCCTGACCGAATTGAGCAGCTTGGGCTCTTTTGCCCAGCTGCTCTCTCACACGAGCGGCCAGTCGGGCGCCTTCTCCACAGACGAGATCCAACACAAAGCGTTCGTCTTCTCGTCTACCCACTCATCTCTCTTCCGTTCTTCAGGAGTGAGCGATTGCGAGCGTGGGCGTTCAGCTCGTCCAATCCGGAGCACGTGAAGAAGCTGAAGGAGATGGGAATTCAGTTGAGAGTACGCCATCCCTCCTTTTGTGGTGCATTCACTCGTTCCGTTCGTTTAGATCATGCCCGATGGGAAGATGCAGTTGACCCACCAAGCCGAATCGGTGAGTTCTTTCCCTTGATCACAAGTCGTCTGTGAGTGAGTGAGTGGAGGCTTCCGTCGAGTGTGAGTGTGGAGTGAGTGGTCGTCGAGTTCCGATCAATGCGCTTTCTTTTGGCGGCGGTGGACTTCCGATTTGTTGCGATCTTTCGGTCATCCTTTCGTTCGATCCAAAGCTTCCGTTCTTTCGACCAACCGCTTCTCTCTGAATTCCGGATTCCGTTTCAGAAGTCCGCCGCCGCCTCCACCGCCGCGCCCTCCTGCCTGCTCGACTTCCCGGCGGCCCTCGCGATCCAAACGGTGGCCGCCGAGTTGGACCCGCTGAGCGCCGCCCTGAACGCGTCGAAGACGGCGCTCGTGAACATGGGCGCTCTGCTGCTGGTCTTTCTGGTCGTCTGGTTGATGTTGCTGTTCGTCGGCATGTTCCTCGTGTGTGTCCTCGCCGTCCTCCACCGCCTCAACACGTCGGCCGCCTGCGAGAAGAGCGGAGAGGAGCAGAAGGCGGAGCGGTCGGACGGCGGCTCGATCGCCTCCACGCAGTCGACGGCCGGCAGTTTGGGCGACCCGTCGGACCTTTCGGAGGACGAGGCGGCCGCGGAGGCGAGCGGGCAAAAATCGAAGGACGACTGAAGCCGCTCGCTTTTCTTAGTTGATTTCTTGCTGCGGGGCTTTCCCCTTCTGATCACAAACGAGTTCCCCCGACCCGAACATAATCCTTGCTTTCTCTTGTCGCTTGCCCGCCGCCTGGTGTTTTCGGACCGAACAATCCGCTGGTTTTCTCCCTTTGTTGTTTGTACATACGGATTGATCTTGCTGCCTTCTGTTTCTTGTCGTTTGATCGGGTACTCGAATGAACACGTGCATTGATGAGAGTGTTGATTGAATGAGTGAAAGTTGTGGAAGCGAAAGAAGAGGGACGGAATCCTCGTTCCTTTTCATACCCCTCGCTTGCAGGCCGCCTCCCCGCTGTTGGCCGTCCACGGACTGGAGTTCATCAAGGAGATGGTCGAATTGAGCCAACGGATGGAGAAGCAGCCGCCGGCCGCCATGGAGCGCCTCGTGCAGCTGGTTTCTGAGCCCCTCCTCGGCACCGTCCACTTCCTCGCTTCGCCCGCCCAGTTCGGACCCGATCTGCTCGACGAAGAAGTGAGTTCCCGGACGAATCAATGATCGACGTCCGGATTGAAGGTCGTGGGAGAGGCCGCCGTTGCGGAGCCCTACAACGGTTGTTCGGAGATCGTGAACACGCGCCGAATGGCCGGGCGGATCGGGATCGTACGACGGGGCGAGTGCATGTTCCAGGTGAGTCCGTTGAAGGCGACGGGGACTTCCTTTGGGAAATTGATGACTTCTTTCGTTCACTGTCATTTTGTTCGCTTGCAGGAGAAGATTCGGCATCTCCAGGACGCGGGGGCGATCGCAGCGATTGTCATCGGTGAGCTCTCAGTCGTTGAGTGCAATCCTCAGTTTGTTGCAGACAACCACCCGGGCACCTCTGCGGACACGTCGCCGCTCTTCGCGATGTCCGCCGACCAGGAGGACGTCGGCGACATTCACATTCCGGCCCTCTTTCTCTTCCACTTCGAGGGGCAGCAGCTGCTGAGTCGAGTGATCGGCGACCACCGGGTTCTCCTGCGGCTCTCGTTCTACCTGCTGAGTCCGCAGTTCCTCCTCAACGAACTCCTGCACGATCGATGTTGTTGGAGGGCGCCCTTGACGCTCGAGGTGAGTTCTTCTCTCTACATCCTTTATTCCATTTGTTTTGTGCGCGCAGAATGACTTCTTCCGGCTGAGTGCCGACCGGCGGACGTTCGAAATCCACTTGCGAGTGCCCGCGGCGGGCGGCGACGTGCGGGAGCTGGCGGCCGAAGAATTCGAGCGGATTTCCACGGGCATCCTCCTGCAAACGAAGGAGGAAGTGCTGCAGTTCCGCAACCTCTGCACGCGCCTGATCGAGACGGCGCTCCGGGAATCGGCGGATTTCTCGCTGGACGCCGCCGTCGCCGACCAACTCGGCCGGCTGCTCCGCTCGGCGCACCTCCAGCCGCCGGCCGTCCACCTCCGACCGCCCACCCACTCGCTCGTCTGCCGCCTGGAGCCGACCGCCCTCCGCTGCCGACTGCTCGCTCGGAGGCCGCTCATCGCCGAAAGTCCACGGGTTTTGGAACAAACGGAACGGGACGAGCTCTAATCCTCTGTTGAGTGCAATGGCCTGCAATTGAACGGCCGACTGTTATTATTCTTTGTGCATTACTCCTCTTTCTGCCCGCTTCCCCATTGATTTCTAGTCATTCGCTTCGTTTTCCTCACCTCGTTCGCTGTTGTCCGTTGCTCAAGCCCCATAAATTATGATCACATTGGACTGATGATTGCTGCCTGCGTAAACATCGGTTTATCTGCGTGAGCGGTGGAGATCCGAAGTGAAACAAGTGGATGAGAACGATAAAACGTGTGAGAAACTGTAAAGTGAATGGACATCGGGAGAACAGACAGTCGTGTAGGTCAGACAGCCTCTTTCTTCTGCTCGAACTCGGCGAGCAACGGACGGAAGAAGGCGGGCATCACGCTCTGCACCTCGTCCACGCGCACCTTCCGCAGCGTTCCGGTCATCCACGAGGGCAGCGAGGCGGCGAAGTTTCCGCTCGGCTCGTAGCGCGCGTCCAGGAAGACGAGGGCCGCGAAGTCGGCGGCGTGGCGGATCGCCCGCCCCAAGCACTGGGCGACCACCCGCGTGCACGCCTGCCCCAGGTACTCGCCGGTCGATTGGCACAGCTTCTGCTCCACTGCGAACTGAACACAAACGACCGCCGATTGTCGAATGAGAGCGGAAGAACTTACGGAAGCTCGCAGTTTGGTCTCAACTTCCAGCGCGTTCGGATACGGCAGACCGACCTACAAAGAGCGTCTTCATCCGAGATGTTCTTCGCTTACCATAACGACCGCTCGAGCGAGGTTGTCCGAGAAGTTGATGCCTGCAAGCAAGAAGAACAGTAATCGGTGGACAATCGATAGATGAACGAACCTTCGCTCAGCTTGCCGCTCGCCGACGCCAACAAGACGGCGCCCGTGCGGGAGGCCAACGCGAGATCCCCGAACTTGCGCATCAACTCGTCGGAGTCGCCGCCCCGCCGTTCGGCGAGGATCGGCTTGGGCGGCTGCTTGGCGTTCAGCAGCCGCTCGAAGGAGGCGATCACCTGGTAGTTCGGGAGGAAGACGACCGTTCCGTGCGGCACGTGGCGAATCAACTCGAGCAGGACGTCCGCGTAGCGCTCGATCACGCCGTCGTTCAGTTGGCTCACTTTGAACACGAGCGGGTTGTTCTTCGAGTCCATGGCTGCAGGAAAGGTGCATGGAAGCAGCAGAAAAGGGGACTCACGAATGACGATCGGCAGGAGATTGCGGGGGCTGACCACGTGCCCGAACTGCTGCTCGTCGACCCGCGGCAGCGAGCAAGCGGTCTTCAGCGTGTTCGCGATGTAGCCGGCCGGCCGCATCGTCCCGCCGACCATCACGAACGCTTGGGACTCTCGGATCACCCGGCCGAGGTCGCGGTCGATGTCCAGCCGGAGGTATCGAAGCAGAAGGTTGGAGGGCGTGAACACGAATTTGGAGGAGTTGCTGCTGGAGATTGCGCGGAAGAGGCGGCACAAGGTCCCGAAGACCAAACATCCGTCCACCTGGAGCTTCTCGCTTTCGGCCGGCCCGTCGGCCTTCTGCTTGGCGGCCGGGGTTTTGACGGAAGCGGCAGGCGGCTTTCCAGCTGCGGCTTTTGAAGAGGAGGCCGGAAGCTTCTTGATGGTCGCAACGGCGATCTTCGAACTCGAAGCAGCTGGCGGGGGAGCAGTCGGCTCTTCGGCGGCCTTCGATTCGCGCACTTTGGCCATCAGAGCGGCTAGTTTGGAGGGGCCGCCGCTCGTCGAGGTGCCAGCGGGAGCGGCGGCCTCGGTGGTGATCACTCCGGACTGCCGCTCCTTCCACCAGCGCCAGAAAATCGCCCGGCTCTCGTGCAGGAGGCCCTCGCTTTCGATCAGTTTGGCCAGCTTGAGGAAGTCGACCGTCGTGCGCATCTGAACGAAACGATCGACTGGAGGAACGGTTCTCTAATGGACTCACCTCGTGGCGCACTTCCTCCGGTCGGAGAAGAATGGCGCTCTCGCCCATCGGCGGCTGTTTGGTCGTGAACACGCGGACGAGCCGGTCGATGCCCTCGATGCACTGGCGGGCGGCCGCGAGCTTCGTCTCCTTCGTGCTCTTCGTGTTCCGGAGGTACGATTCGAGGGCATCGCGGGCCATCTCCAAATCGTCCAGCTTCACGTGGAAGGAGGCCGAGTCGTAGACCGTCGACAGGAAGTTGTGCGCCTCGTCCACCACGACGACGTTCGAGCGGACGTCCACGCCGTAGGTCTGGCGGGCGAGCGGGTCGAAGAGCACGTTGTAGGGCATCGCAACAACGTTGCACAGCGGCAGGGCGGCCTTTGCGGCCTAAATGAACGAAGTACACAATGAAAAGCACCCTTCGGTCATGCACTCACGTAGAAGGGGCACGCCTCCAGCTTCTCGCCCTCCTCCTTCAGCGATCCGCTCAGCAGAAGGCCCGACCAAATGCGCTGGCGAAGGGCGATGATGTTCGAGCGTTTGTAGTAGGGGCAGGTCTCCCGCTTCGTCCGCTTTTTTGGAGCGGGCTGAAGAAGACGAGGGATGAGAGGACTGAGCGGAGAACCCACCTCCTCGTCGCCCATGTCCTCGATGTCCGTCGAGTTGCCGACCAGCCGGGCGCACTCGCAGTTCACGAGAGCGTTCGGCAGCGAGTTCACGGCAGAGTTCAAACACAACGAGGCCCGACTGCCGATCTGGACGGGCCGCGTGTGCTCGTGCAGGGCGTTGTTCATCTCGTGCAGGAACTGCGAGAGCTGGGAGTGCGTGCGCGACACGTAGATCAGCTTCTTCACGTGTTTGCCCAGCTCTTCGATCGAATCCGAGTCCTGAAGCAACACAAGGAGATAAACGAGAGAAATGAACGACTCACTCCGTCGGCTGCGTGGTTTTCGTCCCGATCGGCGGCAAACTAAAAGAATGAACGAATCAAAAAACTCGAAGCCAACTCACGTGTTTCCGCTCTCGCTGCAGCGCCTCTTCGGGATCCTCGGCCAGCCGCTGCTCGATTTGATTCGCGCGGAACATCTGCTCTTCGGCCTCGTCCAACCGACAGCGGAGTTCGTGGAGCCGCTTGAACTTCTCGTCCTTCGACAGCTCCCGGTTGGCGGTGATCTCTGAAAAAGGACGGATTGAAGGATCAGAGAAGAGATCGAATAAGGAAGCAATGATCGAATGGAAGGGAAGATCACGAACCTTGCTGTTGGGCCCGCAAATCGCGGCATCGTTCGGCCAGCCGTTTCTTGTCGGAGGTCGAGTGGGCGGCGAGGAAGCTCAGCGTTCCCGCGAGGACGGCAAGGGACTTGCCCGTCCCGGTCGGGCTTTCGAATATGGACGGAGTTCCCGTCTCGCACGTCCGGTAGATCGCCTCGGCCAGCCGCCGTTGGCCCTCGTACGGGCGCCGGGGGAACGGGATGACGAGGCCGTCGGATTCCGCCGATTGCCGAAGGTCGCTGGACGCCATCAAGAAAAGCGGGAAAAATCGCCGAATTCCGGCGAGCGAGCGGAAAGCAGCGCGCGTTCGAACGCGCCAGCGGGCCACCCGACCGCTCGACCGTCGGGGCGGGACCAGCAAGCGGGCATTTCGGGTGATTTCTTGAGGTTGTTGGAAGTTGGTTTTGTTCCGCGCTCATCGACCTCTCTGTCTGCCTGCTCACAACCACGTCGAGCACAAATCACTGGATTTATTCATGGCAACGCGCAACAGCACCCGCGTAGTTCAGCAAGGAGGCGCATAGTCGAAATAACCGGAGAAGGTGGCGGGCGTGAAGCCGCCGGCCTGGAGGAACGCGGTGAACTCCCGCTCGTATCGCTCGGATTCCGTCGGGTCGGAGAAATCGGAGATCCCCGCACAGATGTCGGCCGTTTCTGTTTCCTCGCCGTTGCTTTCGATTGCCGTCCGACTCGCCTGCCCCAGCTGCGAGTTGGCCTTGAACTTGGCCTGAAAAGAAGCGGGTGGTTGGAGCAGGAGAAAGTGGATGGACGAACCATTTGGAAGTTGTTTTGCATCTCCGAGTCGCTGTACGCCGCCGATTTGACGCCGAACTCGAGTATTTTACGCGGGAGATCTGCAAGAACGCTGGGTTAAGCAGAGCCGAGCGTGAGAGCTGTTTGCAACCATTATACAGTTTCTCGTCGCACTCCACTTACCGGGTTCCGCAGCCACGGAGCGGCCCAACGAAATGCCGTCGGTTTTGCCCGCCCGAATCGCTTCGGTCATCCCGGCGACCGTTCGGTAGCCGCCCGTGAGGAAGACGGCCGTCTTCTTGAAGTGCGGGCGGACGACCGAGAGGAAATCGTCGAAAAAGGCTTCGCGGGCGGCCGTGGAGGCGCGGACGGCAGAGGGCGCCAACTTCTCGCCGCTCCCACCCGTCAACTCGACGAAATCAAAGCCCATGGCCTGAAGAAAGAAGTGATTGACGAAATGAAAGCAGAAAGCCTTACATCAAGCAGGTCGATCATTTCGGCTGTCTCCTCGGCGTTCCACTCGGGCTCGAAGGTGGGAGAGTTCAGCTTCAAGCCGACAATGAAGCCGGCAGAGTCGGGGATTGCAGCCCTAAACGAGTGGCTGTACGAAACACCCCACGAATCGAGAGAACCCACCGAATTCCGTCGCGGATCTCCTGCACCACTCGCAGCCGATTGCGGACGCTGCCGCCGAACTCGTCGGTCCGCTTATTGGTGGCCGTGGACAAGAAGCCGGCCAGCAGCCAGCCGTAGCCCAAGTGGACCTGGACGCCGTCGAAGCCGGTTTCACGGGCAAAACGGGCAGCGAACACAAAGCGGTCGACGACCTCCGTTCGGATTTGCTCGACGTTCAGCTCGACGGCGCGCTCCCGCAGTTCGCCGCTCAACGCGCCGCTCCACGCGACGAACGGGCGCGCGTGCATGACGGCCGGCGTGCGCGGCCCCGCGTGGTTGATTTGCATCACGACCAGCGCCCCGTCGGCCCCCGCGTTGGCGGCCAGCCGTTCGAACAGCCGCCGTCGTTCGGGCGTGTCCCCTTCCGCGCACACCAGCGAATTGCAAGGCGCCTCGTAGTGAAGGGGGTCCACGACGACGTTGCCCGTCAACAGGAGGCCGAATCGACCTCGCCCGAACTTCGTGTAGAGATTGAGGAGCCGTTGGGTCGGCAGCCCGCTCTCCCGCACGTCCTCTGCGTCGTACGTGGAAAGGTACTCGGTTAGCGGGGCCTAAACGGAGGAAGGAAAGAAGGAAATAACGGAAGAAAGGCCTTACTTTCATCAGCCGATTGCGGACCACCCGGCCGGACGGCTGCAGGCGAAGCGGTCGGGTTAAAAGCTCCGGGTCGGCGGACTCATCGGTGGGAACACGCCGGCTGACCGCATGCTTCGATTGGAATTTGTGTCTGCAAATCAAAGAAGGATGGAAGAAAACAATGCTTCTGCGTACAATTGAGCCTGCAATGCGGTTTGTGGCCGAATCCCGTACAAGCGCTTCAAGGTCCGTCCGATGAGCAGCGTCCCGAGGAGCATCGCTGTGAAAGCAAGGAAATACATAGGACTCCGATTTTAAGTGAGCGGCACGAGTAAATCGCTTCCTTCTATGGACGAGCAACAAGAAGCCGTATTTATTCAAACGCAGCGTCATCAAGGAGCTATCAAACCCTACGCAATGATCGGAACAAAACCCTTGAGATGATCGGAAACAAACCCCGGAAAGCTTCAAAGCCCAGTATTTTCTGCGGAAATCAAAGAAATTATGTGTAGCCCGCACTCAAAGAGTAAAGAAACCTCGAAATTGCTTGAAGTTGACGCAGCCATACTGCAAAATAAGCCGCGAATTTTCTCTCGCCGTCTGCAGAACGAAAAAAGCGGAGCGAACGGGAGCTCAAAATACGCGGCTGGCTGGAAGCGGGGCGAAGGACGGGCGGGCGGTGGCCGCGAAGGGCGGAAGGGAGCGACACAAACTCCAAACCTCCGCACCAAAGCAGACGCTGGAGTGCACAAAAGTGACGAAGCGGACGTTCGGTTTGCACTCATCAAACGCGCACTTGCTTGTTTTATTCACTGATGAGTGATGAAAAGGCTGGAATGTTTCGTTCTTCCGAATTGCTTTGCGGTTTACTGCACATTACATCAGACACTCCTTACAACGCTGATGTTTACCTCATTCAAGCTGGAGACTGCTATCAGACGAACGAAGGGCTTTTTGCGGTTCACACCCCCGGTTCCCAGCTTGCGTTCGACTCGCGCCCTGGAGGATTGCGTAAGAGCGGCCGGGGACGCGGCGTCCCCTGCCGCCCGCGCTGATCGGCTGGACGCCGAAAGGTCGAAAGAACGCGAAGTCGGGGCGTTGGTCTCATTCGCGCGAAAGCCCTCATTTGGCGCCCCGCTCACCTCTCGCGGCCGCCCGCCCGCTCGCGCGAAATTACTGCTTTCTATCGCACCGACCGTCCACGAGGATGCTCGCCGCGGATCAGGAATCCAGCGCCGCCAGTCCAAAGGTAATCCATCAAATCCGTCGGATGTTCGCATGTAATCGATCGGTTTTCAGGGCGGCCCGTGCCCCGTTTGCAAGATTCATGTGAGGAATTCGACCTCGACGCACGTGCAGAAGCACGACGCCGTCGACGGCTACCGCTGCAGCGTGTGCGGGATCTTCGAAGCGAACTGTTCCGCCCGGAACGCGCACGAACGCCGCTGCCACGAATTCCATCGCGACACGGCATTCCGCTCGATGAGGGAGGCGGTGAAGATCAACGAAGTAAGTCCTTCCTTCCGCCCACGCCTAACCGTTCCTTTTTTGTGGGAAAACCAGAGCGGCTTGCGCAACATCACGGCCAACTTCCACGACGTGCAGGCGACGGCCGCCGAGCAGCCGGCCGAGCGGCGCGCGAACAAAACGATGCCGCTCGAGGACCTCGAAAGGACGGCCGAGATCTTCGAGCCGGCGGGCGGAAGCGAGCGGCCGGCCGCCGTCTCGGCGCCGGAAGCTCCGCCGTTCCAGGAGATCGCGAACGTGCCGCCGACCGAACGGCCGAGCGGCAGAGGCCCTTCCGTCCGCTTGATGCGGCCGCTGGACAAGAACAAGTCGCTCGAGGAGATCCTCGCCACCAGCATCAAGCGCGCCAATCGACCCCGCCAATCCCCGAATCAGCAGCAGACATCCGACGAGATGCCCGCGAGTCCCGCAGCGAGCCCGCCGGCCCTTCTCGCCTCTACGATCGTCGCTCATCCTTCTCCGGCTGCCGCTCCTCCGACGCTCGTCGTTCAGGTCGCCGAACCGGAGGCTGCCCACCAACCGCCGCCCACTCCGCAGCCGACCGACCAGCCGCCGGCTCTCTCGCCCGCTCTGCCGATCGCCGCGGTCGCCGACGAGACGGAGGAGCGGGAAGAGGAGACGCGGATGGTGGTTGACGAGCCGCCCACCGCCCCGACGCTCCCGATCGCCGTCGAGGTCGCGAAACCCGCGGCGAGTGTCCGCAAAACGTCCGCCGCTCCGCCCGCCACTCCCTCGACTGCTCCACGAACCGCCCCGCCGGCCGCTCCGGCCGTCCAGCCGGCGGCCACTCGCGGCTCGCTGGTCATTCGCCTGTGCGCACAGCTGATGAAGAAGTCGCCGGAGATCCTCTACTATGACTGGGAGCAAGTGAGTGTCCACTGAACACTCTTCTTCTCATTCTTTCCTTCCTTCAGTTCGGGAACGAGTGCGATCCGATGCCGATCAACGGATGGATCTTCCACTCGGAGTGCAAACTCCTCTTCCTCCGCCTCGCGAACCCGCAGGCGTTCGAGCGGGCGGATTTCGCGCTCGCCCGCTTCTTCCTCTTCACATTCCAGCTGGAGGGCGGCGACCACGTCGTGTGCTTCGGGAAAAAGAGCGGCCGCGAGCTGGCCCAACAGTTCAAGGCGCGGATGCCCCAGCCGGCCGGCTTCACGGGCGTCGCGGACGTCGTCTTCCAGCTGGTCGGCACCCTGGAAGCCGCCGACTCGGCCCTCTTCCTGGCCCGCGAGTCCAATTGTGAGTCCCCAGCTTGCTTCTTTTATTCGTTCGCTTGCTTCCAGGCCGCGAGATCCGCTCGTGGGCGTGCGAGTCGTTCGTCGTTTTGTGAGAGGCCGTTCGATGGAATAAGAACGATCAATTGAGCCCCATTGCTTTAATTTTTGTTGTTTTCACGTTTCATAAACAGTTGTTCAAGAACGACGTTTATCTCCTGCCCAGATACAGCTGGTGGGTGAACGTGCCGCGGATCTCGTCGACGTTGAAGAGCAAGGCGCAAACCATTCGATTGTTTTGGAAGGCGGTCGCTTGCTGCAAGCAGAAGGGGAATGAAAAAAGTGGGCATTTGTGAGTGACCTCGAGCAACGGGAGGATGGCCAAGATACGTCCCATCCGCTCGATGGCCGTCCGCCGGTCGTATTTCGAGCACAGGAAGCGGATGAAGAGCGACTCGTAGTGAAGGCAGGCATTTCGCACGACTTCTCGTCCTCTCGCGCTCATTCGAGGAACTGAAAGAAGAGAATCGATGGAGACGAGCGTGAGTTCACCGACCTCCAGCAAAAAAGGTGAGCAGTCGGAGGAAAGTGAACTCCTCTGGACACATCTCGGCTTCCCGGAGCGGTTCGAACAGCCATCTGTAGATCTGCTTTCCCACATCCAGCGCGTAAGAAGCAAAACTGGAGTGTGGAGGGTAAGGAACGGAGAGTTCTCCCTTGAACTCACGCGTTCCCGCTCAACTCTTCCGCATCGTCGGCCTCTACGGGGAGGAACATTCCGCCGGTGGTCACGATGCACCTCTTCGTCGTGTGCTCGAGGGTTCGCTGGAGGAGCAGCAGGAACAAGGAGGGGATGCAGCGGTCGGCCAGCAACGTCAACTGGTCGTCGGGCTCCAGCGACCGCAGTTCGGGGATGTGCGAGGCGACGTCGGTGTAGTGGACGATGTTCCGACACCAAACGGGAACAATCAGGTCGGCCGGGATCGCTTTCGAGGGGCTCCACGAGATCTGAACGGCCACTCCATGAGAAGATGAAACTCTCTGCGGCCGCTCACTTTCGTCCTGCTGGAGAGACGATGAGGTCGGTGGAGGAAGGCTTCTTCGAGCCCGATGTCGATCGTCCAGCTGCTCGCCGACCGGCCGGGCTCGTGGAATTCGTCGACGGTCCACGTTACGAAAGAAGCGGAGCGAAGCGGAGAAGTCGGCCGAGTCGAAGAGGGCGGGCGGCGACCGTCGAAAGCCCAACGGCCCCTCCGAAGTGGTCAGCTGAACGTTCGAATGAGGAGGACGAGTGGAGCGAGGGAACTCACGAATTGACGCGTGCAGATCGCCTGGAAGGCGGGATCGGGCGGCGGCGGTGTGATCCCCGCAGTCTTCTTTTTGTTCCCCGCGCGGTAGTCCCCGTCGAGCAGGCGGTCCGAATGGACGACTGCAACAAAAAGAATGATGAAGAAAGGAGCCGCCGAACGAACGTTTCGGGTCCATCCCCGCCCGGAAGCACGCGGCCAATCGGCAGGCCTTGCACGACGTCCGCCCGTTCGGCGTGATCGCGCACACGCCTTCCTTCGGGCACTTGAAGCGAATGTTCAGACGGACTGTTCGTCTCATGAACTTCATGCATCGCCTGAACAACATCGGACGGTCAACAGAAGACTGGCGGTCGTCCGCTCACTCGCAAGTTACGGCCCCAAAATGCCGTCCAGCTCCGGGAGACCCGCACACGCGGCAAATGTCCGAACTGCCCATTGGTTTCTCGCAGCAATCGGAAGGGAAAATGCAACCATTGTGGTCGGCGATGGGGTGTTTAAAACGGAGCACGTTGTGTGCCCGGCGTTCGGATTCGAGCGGGTAGAGCAGAAGTCTGGCGGGGGTTCCCCCGGCCCCTACTTTCTAGTCTGCTCGTGTCCAGCACACTCGGGATGGTGCGGGCGATAAAGGCGGGAGCAGCGCACAAACACCCGCACTTTCGGCGGACGAACACGCGGCGTGCGGGCGGGCGACCTTTTAGCCTCCATTTTCGCCCGCTGCCCGACCAAAAACCACCCGCTCGGTTTGTTAGCCTCCCCTTTTATTCTCCTGTCAAGCGGGGGAAGCGGGCGGAAAGTTGGACACAAATCGTCGAATGCTCGCTCGTTTGTCTTCGACGGCTGGGGGCTAACAGAGCGACAGGAATTGGGACAAACAATCAAGAAGCGTTCGAATTCACGTCATTGCGCAAACAAACGGTTCATGGATGAAGCGGTGGTGTGGACGGATGAAAGAACTGGCAACCGTGTCGAGAACGAGCGGCCAGCAGCCAGCTATTGATTGAGAGCTGGCGTTGCAATTCAAAAACCGTCAACTACACATTGATAAAGGTGTCGCTGACTCGAAGCGAAAACAGCCCGTTTACCGTATCGTTTGCTCACTGTATCATTTTGATTCGGATTTCTGCCGCCTTCTGGACGTTCTCCAATCGAATGAGCATCATGTACATACGACGAGGAGAATTCTCATCAGGTTCTTGAACCTTGGTCACAATTCTCGCTCGCCTTTCGCTCCAGGAATTCCAATCCAAGGAACAAACGCCCCCGGACGGCTGGACCGTGGGAGTGTCAGGGCAGACCGACAGATCGTGGGAGCGTCTGGCTGACACACGGCCATTCTTTGCCTTCTTTTTCGACTTGTTTTCGTAGAAAACGAAAGGTTTGTCGAATGCGGAAGTCGAGGTGAATTCTTCGAATTCGAACGCATTGATTCAGAATCAAACCGCCTCTGCGAAAACGGGCAAGCGTTTGTATTCGCGAGGAGTACTCATAACTACATGTCAATGCGAGTGTCTAATAAAAAGGCGGTTAAGAGGTAGGAAATCGTGGTTAAATCATGAACAGAAGATAGTCAAAGATCGATCGAAGTTTCTCGCCGTTCACGATCGCCGTTCGGTGGTCGAGTAGACGCTGACGGGCACCGTCTTCGCGCAGGAAGCGGGCAAACAGACGCAGAACATTCGAGCTACCGCTCGTCGGTAAGTGCCGAACAAGAGGATGGTGGCCATCGAGGTCACGAACGGCGACCACGTCTGCAACAAGAGGCCAAGGAACCCAATGTATGGGATTTCAGTCCCGTAGAAGAAGCCAATCACGTTGGAGATGTTCGGCAGAAGGGAGATGAGCGGAAGCATAGTCTAAACTACAGTCATTAGCCCCCTTCTTTTTTGTTGTTTTCAACCTTGATTCCGAGCGACCACGTGAATTGGCGGAGAAGCTGGCGCGTCTTCGGCGAAACGCCCGCTTCTCTTCCCATTCCTTTGATGGACCAAATGCCCAAGCCGAGGGCGGCCAAGTAACAGCCGATTCCAATGCCCGTCTCGATGATCGCGAGCAGCTGGCTCAACCGGCCGGCGACCGGAAGCACGATCACGTCCGAGGCGGCCGCCAGTCCGCTGATTCCGAGTTCTTCGGCAGTGCGGGAGTAGAGGAACATGTTGATGCTCTCGACCACGATCCATGCGAGCAAAACAACCACGATCACGAGGAACCGAACGAGAACCTGGCTCATGGACGGCGGCACTCGGCTTCGAACGAACCGCAGGCGGAACCACACTTCGAGCAGAAGAAAAGAGGTTTCGAGAGCGCACAGACACCACTGGGCGGGCATCACGATCTTCCCGATGCCCAACGGGAGAACGCTGATCGGACCGTAAAACACCAGAAAGATGTCCCCTTCGCGGATCCGCAAGACCTGAAGCAAAAAAGGTTAGACTGTTGATGAAGAAGAAGGGAACTCACCGAGTGGGGCAGAAAGAAGCAGAAGAGAATCCAGAGCTCTTTGAAGGCAGAAAGCAGAAGGACCGTCTTGAAGGCCTGAATGGACGAGTGGGATCGCCGGAGGATCACGAAGACCAGCAGAGCGGTTGCCAGAAAGCCGAGGACGTACGAGAGGAAGTTTGAGAACAAGAGAATCTGCTCGAATTTCGTTGGGTTGCTCGCGTCGAGGACCGCCGCTTCCAGAGATCGGACGTTCGTGGACATCCCTGTAGAATTCTTTCGCACACTCCTTCGAACAATCGACCGCTTTGAGCGGAACGTCCCAACAGAATGAGAGCCAGGTGTGGGTGCCAAGAACGAGTGAGTCCTCGGCGGCGCCCACGGCAACCACCGTCCGTCTTCCGGGAACGCGCGGTTTAGGGCGGGATTTGAGGAAACGGTTTGTACTCCGATCCGTACTGCCTAGACGGAACTCCATTGCGTTTGTTGCAAAAAGCTGCAGACTTTCGAAGGTCCAACTCCAAATTCGCTCCAAAGCGACCTTTCGAAGCGGTCGGCTGGTCTGCGGTCCAACTTTTTGCGAACGGCGCGTCAAAAGCTTGCAACAATCCCCGTCACAGCTTTTGCGTTTGTTCCCATGCATTTTTTGTAGTCAGTGAGTGGCCGTTAATCAGCCGGTAGGCAGCGGGGTTCCGATCGAATCGACCGAAAGGTCGCGGATGGAGTGGGCGATTCGTTGACGTCTTCTTTCCTTCTGGTTGCTCCGAACTGACGAGCAATCAGTGGATTCAAGCACGCTTCCACTCTTGTTGATAAAACAATTAGAAAAGGTTAGTGAACACAAAGCGCTTGCTTATTGCAGGCCGCCCACGAGCCGTTGCGTTCAAGCGATCAAGTGAAGTCCGCCTTCACTTGTTTGTGCTCCGTTCCAGCGGTCAGTTGGACTGAAGACACCGAGTATAAAACAACGGACGAATCACTGCCCATTCACACAGCACAATGCTTTCTCTCGTTCTTCTCCTTTCGTTCGTTAGCCTCTCTGCGGCCGCATTCGAAGTGCCCTTCGAGCACGACTCTTTTAGAATGGACGGATGGGATGTGGACGTAAGCGCGTTCAACATCTCGATCGGGACTCCTCGTGAGTGGACGGACAAATGAGCAGGGAGCTTCCGTTTTTGCTTCAGCCCAAACGATCCGCGTGGCGTTCGACACGCAGGCGAGCCGCGGAGTCGACGGAGCGCCCTCCAACTTGCTTGTCTACACGTCCAACGAGGTGGGGTTGACCGTCTTTAATCGAAGGCAAGTGTACAAAGGTTGATTTCTTCATTGCTTTCCGTTCAGTGCTTCGAATACATTCCGAAAGACTGCGATTTTGTACAACGACATGAACGGGCCAATGGGCGTGATCGGGCGGGATGTGATCCAAGTTTGAGCATCGAATCAACAAAGAATCGAAGAGAAGTGTTCAGATTGGCGACAAGAAGAAGGCGGGCGCCGAGATCCACGTGTCGCACGAAACCGGCTCCTACTACCCGCTTTTCCACTTGAATTTGGCCACAGACGGATCGTCCTCCTTCGTCAGCTCGCTCCTCGAGGACGAGCAGGTGGTCACGATCGTGTTCGACACGTGAGTGTTGCTGAAACAAATAGATGCACGGTTACTTCTTTAGAGCCACTGCTTCGGACTTCAACGGAACGATGACCATCGGGGCGACCGACACGAAGCGATGCCGAAACGACTGGGCGATGGCCGAGGAAGCCGACGGCGACAACCAGTGGATGGCCACCATCGACGAGTGAGAAATCGAGCATTACAACCTGTCGTTCACCTTTCCTCTTCAGGATCACCGTCGGCGCGTACACGTTCGACCAGCCGGCGGGGATTGCCACGACGATCCGCTTCGACGGCTTCGACTTCCGCCTCCCGACCGCCGCCCACCAGCAAGTGTGCAAGGCGCTGGGCGTGGGCACCGAAACGCTCACCCCGATCGACTGCAAGACGACCACCGAGCTCTCGTTCAGCGTCAACGGATTCGATTTGAAGCTGCAACCGGCTGATTACATCAACTACAAAGGCGAACAGTATGGGGATTGCTACGTGACGTTCTACGAATCGGGCGACGACTCGGCCACCCTCCCGCCCGGCGCACTCCGCAACCACTGCCTTCTGTTCGACTACGCGAACTTCCAAGTGGGCCTCGCCTCTAAGCTGTGAGCAACACGAGAATAAACGCCGGCATTTCACAACATTTTATCCACAACATCATTACGGCAAGACAGGGCAGGAAGGAGGGGTCACATGTGGCGAGTGGCCTCTGCGACGGTCACGGCAAAGTAGAGGAAGACGCCCGCGACGAGCAGCTCGCCGAACACGTTCCACAGGATGTCCGAGGCGGCGTTCCAGTGGTCGTGGTCCTTGCTGTCCTCCTTGGCAACCTCCTGCATGTACTCGAACACGTGCAGGCCGCCCAGCAAGACGTAGAGGCACACCAGGAAGAACTGAAAGAAAGAAGAGTGAGTGGAAGGAAGAAGGTGGACTCGCCAGAAGAATGAAGAGCGCGTGGTACCCGCGAGAGCGCGCGCCCGACATCGACGAGATCATCACGATGAGGCAGAAGAAGACGCCCGCGATGTAGAAGGCGAACCGCACGATTTCCCAAGCATTCCACCCGTCCTCGGGAACCTCCATGCTGTAGTTCAGCAGCAGGGTCACGTTCTTTTCGTCACCGAGCTGAAACCGGAAGATGAGTGTGAAAAAAGGAAGTGCCCACTCACCGCAAGCGTTTTGACCTTCAGCCCGTAGACGATCAGCGCCTGGTAGAGGAACCAGAAGGCCGTCAGGAAGGAGATCAGCGAGACCTTGTCCTGAAACAAACAACGGAGTAGGGGAGTGGAGAGCGAGAGACTAGCCTGCAGGCTGCAGCCACAGCAGCACTCCGCCTCCTTCCAATCCTCCTTCTTGGAATGCGGGCGGACACTCGCGGACACGTCCACTACCGACTCCGCGGACATCACGACGCTCTTCGTGCTCCGCGTCGACATCTTCGAATTCAACGGACGAGCGAAAAGAAAGGGGCCGACCGACTGCGCGCTGATCCAAAAGCAAAATGCGGGCGAGTAGCGGGCAGGAGAAATGAGTCGTGTTGCGGAATGAAGGGATTGCGCAAGAGCCTCCTTTCGGTTGAAATTTCGGTCGTTTGGCAGCAAGAGGTCCTTTGTGACGGCCGCTTTCGTTGGACGCCGAAAGAATTCGCTGCCCAATCGATCGCCCGTCTATTTTTGGCCGACTACCTTTCTTCTTGTTTTCTTGATACTTTAGGTCGACCACACGTTGCCGACTACTCATTCGAAAGACCATTTTGAAATCCTTTTCACACGCGAGCTTGTACAAAATGAAAGACAAGCGAGATGCGAGCTAGTGGAGTCGTTCATCAACTTCCCCTCGCTGACCGCGGATGGCTGACATCTCGGCTTTGCGTTGATTTGTTGAGAGCAGAACTCCCGCACTCCGAGGGCGCGTGATTGACGGCCGTGGCGGGCGGACGTCTCGAACGGGTGAACTCCGCGGGACACACGTGTTTTCGCTCAGCCCAAAGAAACAAGTGGGTTCTCACGGCCGCCCGCTCATTTACGACGCCGCCCGATGGACTCCGCTGGGAATCGCGGCGTTCGGTTTGAATCGGGCGGTCGGATCGGGCGGCGGGCGGTTTGTTGCGCGCCCACCCGCTCAATTACCGCTCAGAACAACGGTCACTCGATTGTTGCGGGCGGCGGATAAAAGGCGGTCGGCTGACCGGTGAACTCGTCAGTTTGCGGTGAAATGCGATCCTCAATCGTCCTCCTCTTCTTGTGTTGGGTGCCGTTAACGGTAAGCTCATAATCTTTTCGTTCACTCCAATCTTCTGCTTTCAGCGGCCATCGACGTGCGGGACCGGCGGACGGCGTGCAGGAGGCTCGAGTGCACGAACGGAACGTGTGTGCTGGACGTGGACGGGCGGCCGAAATGCGAGTGCCGGCGGGGCTTCACCGGTGAGTTACCGCTCCTTCTTCCACACAACCACCTTTTCTTGCAGGCCCCAACTGCGACCAGCCAACTCGGTGCGACTACTCGTGCGTCCACGGCCGCTGCACCGAACACCCGATCGCCGGCTTCATTTGTGCGTGTGATCGGGGATTCTACGTGAGTCCTCAGCCTCTCTTCTCTCATCCATCATCTTCTTGCAGGGTTTGTACTGCGAGCGGAGGGCTGCCGAGTGCCAAGTCGGGCGGGAGTGCGCGAACGGCGGGATTTGCGCGGAGACGACCGACGGCCCCCGCTGCCGCCCAGCCGGCTGCCCGCTGGAGTGCACGAACGGCGGAACGTGCGGGTCGGACGGCCGCTGCAGCTGCTGGGCGCCGTTTGGAGGGCGCCGCTGCGAGGCGATCCGCCCGTTCGTGGCCGCCGCCCTCCTCCTTGCGGCCCTCTTGTTCGTCTGCTGCGCCCTCCTCTGTTGCCTCCGATGATCTCACGCATTTATTCGATTGAACACACAATAAACAAGAATCTCCCTCACTTCCACTCGTACGGGAAGTTGATGTCCGCGACGGGCTTGCCCGCGGGGCACTCGCCCACGATGGCGAGGTTCGCGCAGAACTCGAAAGTGCCCGGCCAGCCCTTCTTTTCCGTTCGCTGCTTGGCCCAGCAGATGTTTCGTTCCGCCGTGTTGTTCCTGAAGAGGAATGAGAGCGGGAGGATGGAGCGACTCACAGGTCTTTGATCCGAAAAGGCAGCGATTGGACTTGGCAGCGAGGGCAGCGGACGATCAGCTGGTTCGCGAGCACGATGGCGCCCTTCTTCGCGTCCAGCACCTTCTGCGAGACGGCGGGCGCCTGTCGATCAAGAGCAATCTGCACGGCCGAATGGACGAAGGACTCACGTGGACGCCGGGCGGAAAGTCGATTTTGCTCGCGTTCCCCAGCCACGGCAGGCCGAGACACGCGGGCGCCTCGCTGTCGAGCGGCCCGCGCAAACAGCTGTCTTCGCCCAACGATTCGTGGCATTTCAGCTGCAAGCAAAAGGAGGTTAGAAAACGAGCGGAGACTCACCACTTCGAACTTGTTGACGCACGTCTCCGCCAGCTGCTCGGCCATCCGCGGCCACAACTGCCGCTCGCGCACGAGTTTCGTTTCGCGGAACATGATCGCGCTCTTCCCGCAGTAGGAGGCGCAGAAGGACTGGAAAGGCGGTCATCGCATTCGAAAAGGAAGACTCGCCGTGTTGAACGGAGTGCGGGAATCGAAGTCGTAGGGGCACTTGTTGACGGCGAGCGTGCGGCCGTAGTGCTGGAGCTGCAGCTCTTCCTGCCGCTCCAACTCGTGCCGTTTGGCCAGGATACGCGTGAAGCCGAGCGTCGTGAAGAGGATCCCGCCGCCGAGCAGTCCGCACACCACTAGCTGCAAACGAGTGGTGGAATCAGGGCTGTCATTCCTTTATTTCACTCACGTTCACGACCAACAGCGAGATGCAAGGCGTTCGGTGGACGAACAGGTTGCGCGCCATGCGGATGTTCGCCGCCGTTCGCTCCTCCTGAAAGAAGGCGTCGGTCGGCAGAGAAGAGCGGACTCACCGTTTTCCCCATCGCTCGAGTCAGAAAGCAGCCGGCCGACTCGCTCGAAAGAAGTGGAAATGCGGCGGCGTTCGGCCGCGAAGGATCACGCTTTTCTTTCAGCAAGCCCTCATTATGCTCGCCGTCTGAAGCGGCTGCTTTTGCATTCTTTTAACCGAAGAGTTGGTTGTTGTTAGCCGCTCGACCGCGCGGGGAGAACCGTGGAGAAAAGGCTGGCGCAAAATGGAAGAGTTCGACTGTACGGTACGCAAATGCGCTGCAGAGTTCAAAGGCAAACGGAAGTCCCAATTTGTCGGGTGTTCTCTTCCGTTATGCGCTGCCCATCCTCCGTTCCGGATTGTTGGAACAGGCGGCCGAGCAAGGGAGTACGCAACCGGCCACGATTCGACCTGATTGCTTCGTTTCTTGCATCAATTGCGAGTTATTTTCTGCTTGCTCGAGCTTGTTTGCCTTTAATTTCGTCCTATGCACGGCTTTCTTCGCCTAAAGTCCAGTCAAGCAAGCGATCGACCGGAAGCAAACGGACGTCGGTTGCGAGTGGGTAGTCGAAAAGAGGTCCCAATGGTCGTTCAGATGTTCAAACAAACGGTGGCTTCGCTGGGAGCAGAAAGCTTATAAAAGAAGCTCCCCAAACCTCCACCTCATCAACCAATCAATCAGTCCTCCATTCAAGTGTGGAGAATGAAGTCCTCCTTTCTGTTCGTCCTCCTCCTCGTCCTTCTTCTGGTCGCCCAGTCGGAAGGGGCTCGTCATCGTCAACGGAAGTCAAAAACCGGCGTCCTGCGAGTCCCGTTCGTGCGGCACACCGCAGGTGGACGCAAGCAAGAATGAAACGAGTTAACCCGGAGTTTTCAGACAGTCCGCAGGTGATCGAAATGCTCGTCGGAACGCCGCGTAAGAGCCGCGCATTTTTCGTTCTCATTCTGTTCGATTGCAGCCCAGAAACTGAAACTCGCGGTCACGTACGGCGTGCTGGACAGCGACAAAGTGATCACGCTGATCGACGGCGCGGACGATGAGGACAACTGCCCCGGAAAGAAGCTCTCTCGCTACAACCCAGAGTAAACCTCTTACTCCCTTCTGTACATGATTTTTCGTTTTTTAGAGCGTCGAAGACTTTCGAAGGGTTGCCTGCACGGAGCGAGAACGAGGAAGTCGACCACCGAGAGAAGTTCGCGGTACGTGCCACGCCTTTCACTCTTTACTGGCCGGTTTGCAGTTTGGCGTGGATCCCACTCACGTGCACTCCTTCGAGTTCTTGCATTCCGGTTATGTGTACGAGGAGTACCGCTGCATGGAGGAGCTTGCCGGAGTGTTTCCTCTGCACTCCGAGCGCCTGAGCGCCGTCTGGGCCTCGCTGCTCGACGGAAAATCCGCCCCGATCGTCACGGTGGTTGCCGATTCGTAAGCTTTCTTCTCGCCGTTCTTCTGCAATCTCGTGGCTACAGGCAGCCGCGGATCGACGGCGCCTTCCAAACGGGCGAACTCGTGATCGGCGGGATGGCCGAAGAGAAGTGCGGAACGGACCCGAAGTTCGTGAACACGACGGACATCGCTTGGTTCGGCACTTCGGAGTGAGTGGGCGGTAGAGGCGACCAACCATTCACTAAACGCTTTCAGCCACACGCTCAACGGCCAGAAAGCGCAGCTGAACAAAGACGAGTACCACTCGGCGTTGATGGCCGTGGACCTCTCGGCGAACGAAACGTTCTTCGAAAAGAAGCACTGGAAGAAGCTCGTGCGGCAAGGTCTATTCACAACGGACCCCACGGACGGGCGCGTCTACGTTCCGTGCGACAGCAAGCAGACCTTCGGCTTCACGAGAAGCGACGGCGAACGAATGGAGGTGCCGCTGGCCGTCGATCAAGTGCGCACTCAATCCTTCCACCCAATCGCTCCATTCGGTTGTTTAGAGCCGTCGAAATGGCCACGGCCTCTGCCTGCTTCGCGTTGCGGAAACCAACATCTGGACGACACTTCCCGCCTCTATCCTTAACGACCGCTGCGTCCACTTCGCCTTCCGCGAGAAGGTCGGCCAGAAGCTGACTGAGTCGCAGGAGGACGAGAACGAGCTGCCTGAAGGAATTCACCAAGTGGGCTTCTCGAAACGCCATTGAAAGAGAACCGCTTCCGGTTGCTTGAATAAACAAGCGTTGCATTGATCCAGAAGTCTTCGAGCGACGGTTGGAAGCAAAGCGAAATTGGGCTGAACAATGAATGGATGGATACCGAACGCAAGCTCGTTCCGCACAACCGCCGCTCATTTTGCACCCGCGATCCTCTCGAGGGCAGTCGCTCGGCTGCACTCAAACATGGAGCTTCCCCCGCTGGTCCAACCCCCGCCCATCGTGTCGCCGCTGCCGCCGCCGGCCACGGGCGCTGAGGAGACGACCGGCAAGTTACCTTCTCTCCTCTTCCTGAAATCCGTCCGTTCAGAGCCGCCTGGAGGAAACGAAACGCTCGCAACTCGAATCCGGACGCGGGTTCCGCTGCTGAGCACGACGACGGACGGGGAGCATCACTACACGCGGAACACGATCCTCATCGTCTTCGGCTCGATCGGCGGAGTCGTCTTGCTAGTGGTCGCCGTCTTCATCATCCGCCGCCTCTTCAAGCGATGTCGAACGGGTGAGTGGAGAAACGGCGGTCCACTCACTCCCCACTCGTTCAGGGAACTCGCCCTCCGTCCGCCGGGCGGCCGTCCGATCGTCCGCTGTCCTCATGGAGCCCCCGGCCGCGCCCTTCTACACGGCCGACCAATTCGAACACCGCGGCCCGCTGGAGGTGCGCGATCGCGTGGTGGACGTCTCGCGTGAGGTCGGAGACCACGTTGCCATCGACTTGGACGCGAACCCGCCGAACGCCCACCTGAAGTTCACGGACGGGCCGGGCAACATCGTCTTCGACATCGGCCAGCAGGTGGAGGTCGTCCTGCCCACCGGCTCCTCGTCCGCCCTCAAGCCGCCCGAGCAGAACGCAAATCCGTGAGCTCTCTTGTTGTCTGATTGCTGGCCGCAAATAAATCGCTTTATTCCAAGAAGTCCAGTTGCGCACCGCTCGTGGCCGAAAGAAACTAACCGATAACGAAATAAAACGAGAGGAAAGAGAGAACCGAGCCTTGTCGTGGGTATTCGGTGAGCAGAAGAAAGGAGGAGAGGAGTAGTTGAGCGTTTCGTCTACACTCGCTTGTCCTATTTGTTTGTTCACGGCAGCTGGTTTGGCGTTCAGCGAGAGCGGCGGATCTTGACGGACTCGTAGCTGATGGGCGGCTCGGTCTTGAAGTCGATCCGCTTCATGATCATCGGGGTCTCGCCGAACGGCCGGCCGTAGAGCTTGAGGTTCGGGCCGCCGCCCAGCTTCGCCGTCTCCAACGCGAATTCGTTCTGCTGCAGGCCCAAACTGCAACCAAACGATCAATCAAAGGAAGGAGGAGAGGGGACACTTGCCGCGCCAACATCCGCCGCGCGTAGTCGGGGACGATCGGCTGGAGGAGGAGCGAGGCGATGCGCGCCGTCTCGCACACGATGAAGAGGATCGTCTGCTTCTCGGGGCCCTCCTTCAGCTTCCAGGGCGCGTGCAGCTGGAAGAAGGCGTTCGCGTGGTTCCCGACCTCGGCGATCGCTTCGAGCCCCCGATGGAATTGCTGCTTGTCGTAGTGGTCGGACACGCGCGCTGAAAGCCACCGATCAGTCGGTTGAGGGAGCAGGCGGAAGAACTCACCGGCCAGTTGATTGACGCTCAAGGCCAGCGTCTCGCCGGAGCCCTTCAGCACGTGCTCCATGACCTCCACGTCGAAACTCGGGTACTTCTGCTTGGGGCACATCGTGGGGGCGGTGGCTCGAGTGACGAGATTCGCGAGGTTGTTCACGAGGTCCGCGTTCACCGTGTGCACCGCCTTCGTCATTGTGAAGTCTGAAAAAAAGATTGAATGGGGCTTGTGGGAATGGAATGCAAGTGCCTTGTTATTCTCCTGCTTTTAGATTATCCAAAGTATTTTGACGGCTACTTCTTCCGTTTCTAGCAGCTGTTCGCCCATTTAGCATAAGCAAGAGAAAATATTCGACACACGGGAAGAGCCCGGAAGGAAGACCAGCTGTGGGGAAGACCCTGACAATTATCGCGATCGAACACTCACGATTCGCGTCGGACGAGCTGAACCTTCGGACTTCTCGCTTTCCCCACCCGTGATCACGTTTTTTGTAGTGACTTCTGCGATTTGCATAATCCCCCCGGCCGCCCGTCCGCTCGTCGCCGACGACGAACAGCCGCCCGTCGTTCTTCTCGTTTTCGTTCGTGGACGGGCGGCGGTTTGCAGGAGAACAAGGAGATGCGAACGTTTAGAAGAGCCGGAAGGTAGACGGCTCGTTCTGGAGCTTTGATTCAATTCACTTCTGGACACTAACCAAACCCGAATGTCGTTCGTGTTTTGAGCGTGTTCACCGCGGGCATTTTTGGACATTTGAATGCTGATCACGGTCTTTCAGCCAAATTTTCACCTTGCCTTAACTACACGGAATGTTCGACGAAGAAGAGCCAGGAAAGCCGAAGAATTGGGGCTGGACGATAGGAATCATTATCGTGGTTCGTCTGCCTCTCCTTATTTACCCCTTCCCCTCGCGTTCAGATCTGCTTGGCCAATTTGACGGTCTTCATCGTCCTGCGCGCGCTTCTGGACTCCGAGAACGAGTTCGACGAGCCCCTCATCCAAGGCGAGTCTCCTGCTCGTTGTGTACGTGCGCTCACACAAGAGCGGAAGTCACGTTTCCGGTCGCTTGTCTCGTTACGAAATCCAGCGGACGAGCGGTCGGATGCAAAGCAGACGGGCGGATTAGTTCCGAATTCCTGCTTTCGAGCGAACAGACAGCGTCGTGTGTTCGAAAGCAAGGGCGGCTTGTCGACAAACAACCACCACGTGGCCCCACCGCTCACTCAATCCTCGTTGCAGGCGAACTGCGGGCCGATTTGACGAAATTCCTCGGCCTGTTCGCCCTCTCGTTCTGCTTCGGGTGTTGGTGTTGCTTCTGCTGCCTGGGGCAGTGCTTCAAGTGGGCGACCTTCTGCTTCCACCCGGACGCCCGCGAGCACGTGGCCCGCTGGTGGTCGCAGTGCATGAAGCAAAAGCGGAAGGTCGCCCGGCGAGTGCACAAGAAGTCGACCAACCGAATAAGTGAGTGCGGGAGTTCATCTGACATCTCCCAACCGACTGCAGGCTTTGTGGGCCGCCGGGATCGAGTGGGCGCCACGCAGGACGACGACCTGGAGGCCGCCCGCACGAAGTTCTCGGTGGTCTCGCGGCCGCGTGGTCGGAGTCCCGCTTTGCGACGGCTGGAGATTGACGAGTACGCGCCGAGCATGCGGGACGAGGTCACATCAACGGTGAGAACATTTCAACAGAATCCGTTTGATGCCCGTTTGTTGCAGACGAGTGATTCGCCCACCTCGCCGACCGACCCGCTGACCACCGCCCTGCCGATCGAAGTGGGCGGACTGCAGGCGAGGCGGCGGTCGACCGCCTGGATGGAGATCCACCGGCCGCTCACTCTGCTGGACGGGGCGGAGGTGGGCGGCCGGAAGGTGGGCATCGGCCAACAGCCGCCGCTCGACCCGCCGACCGCCGCTCGTCGCCGCCAGTCAATCGCCGTCACGAGCGAGCGGACCGCGATGGAGACGGGCGGCAGTCGGGCGACGATGATCGGCGTCCACCACGTCGACTACTTCGAGGTGCCCGTCTCGTTGATCACGCCGACGGCCGTCGCGATCGTCGACCCCGCCTTCGCCGAAGACGCGACCGCGGTGGCGGCCGCCGAGGCCGAACACGCGCGCTTTGTGGCCGAAAAGAGGCGGAAGAAACGCCGTGCGTCCTCCTTCGACGAAGCGGAGATCGCAGCCGACCACCAGCCGCACCTCCTCGGCAAGTGGCAGAGCGAGAAGGCGGAACACCGGCTGGCGGACGAGAAGCGGCACTCGAACGCCTCGCAAGTGACACTCACGCACTCGCCCCCCGTTTGATCTCTTTGTCTTTCACCCGCATCCAGTACAACCACGTGGAATCTACCGCTTTCTAAACACTTTTGTTGTTGTAAATGTTTGCCCACTTCTAAAATAAACCCCCCGTCTGTTCACATTTCGTCGTTGACCACTCGCCGTGTTTGCCCATCCATTAACCTCCGATTGTCGCGAGCAGAACACACCACAGAATGGAGTGAACGATCAACGGCAAAACACCACGAACTTCCGCCCCTTTCTCCCGAAAAGAAGTGAGTTCAATGCGGGTACAGGCGGCGAGCTCACGTGTCCCGCGAAGACCACTTTCGACCAACCCTTTTGACGAATCGAATGCACGTGAACGTCGGAGGAAAACGGCGCCTACCGTAGTGCAAACACTCCCGATCACTCGTTTCCGAGTGCTCGCGACTCAATCAAACGGTCGGGGAAGAAAGAAGTGAGTGAAAACACCAAACACGCGATCAAATCCGACGAATGGCCGCCGTCTTGAGTCAACAGACGGACGGGACGGAGCGGAAGGAGTGTGAATAGACGGACTACACGCGGAGGACGGCGAGAAATCGGTAAACATCCACCATCCGATCGAAGTGTTGACTTTTCGCGAAATCCGCCGCCCTCCCGATTGTTCGGCGTCGGATGGAAAAGTGACGAGTTTCCGTTCACTTCTGTCGTTTCCGAACACTCACGAACGGTTGGGTGTTTTTGGCGACGGGGGATAAAAGTCGCCCGAACGTTAGAGATGGTTTGATCCGGAAAAGCGGCAAAATAGTTCTCGTCGCGTAACTTCGCCGATTGCCCACATTTATCAACTGGATCTTGCAGGTGCAAACCCTCCAGTCCCTCTCCACGATTCGCTCCCCGTTTTGCCTTCGTTTTGCGACAAGCTCGCTTCATTCGGCCTTTACGGCGTTCAGTCGGCCAAGCGTTCCCTACATTCGACTAAAAGAAGAGCAGAAGATGGGCAGATCGGTGAACAGCGGGAGCGTGGACGGCCGGAAAACGGTCCACTTCAAGATGTTCGACGAGTACGAGCCCGGAAAGCCGCAGAACTGGGGCAGCACCATCGGCATAATCATCGTGGTAAGCGTTCACTTTCTCTTCTCCCCGCTTACGAGTCCTTCAGATTTGCACCTTGAACGTGGGAATTCTGGTCGGCCTCCGGATGCTGCTGGAGATGCGCGACGGGTTGGACGAACCGCTCTTGAGTTCCGCCCAGCAGAATCTCGTGATCGAACTGCTCGGCGTGTTTGCGCTCTCGTTCGGCTTCGGGTGCTGCTGCTGCTTCTGCTGTGCGGGCAGGTGTCCGGGGTTTGTTCGGAAGAAAGGAGCGAAGAATTCAAGCGGCTTGCAGGTACACGAAGAAAGGCGCCCGTTTCGGCTACAATTGGTGCGCGGAGTGGGCGGAACGGCGGAAGATCCACGACCTGGACGACGATCTCGTCTCGAACGCCCACTACGAGCCGTACTCGCCCGGCCCGAACGCGAAAGACGGCGGCTTTCGGCTGGCGACCGTAAGCACACGAGTCGGCATTGACTTCGATCTCTCGGCTGTTTGCAGACGAGACCCCACCCGCTGAACGTCTCCCAGTCGACAATCTCGTGGCTGACGCCCACCGGAACGCCGACCAGCCGCTCGTTCTCGAACGTCCGCCAGTTGGACCCCACGAACGTGACCGTCATCCCGATCACGCCGAACGAGGACCGCTGGGAGCGGCGGGCGGAGTCGACGGTCGCGACCACCTCGCCCTCGCCGCTGAGCCCCGCCTCGACGGTCGGCAGTTCGGCGCGGCTGCTGCCCGAAGGCGGGAGCGCCCTCCAGCACGAGCAGCTGATGCACCAACTGCACCGCTTCGGTCTGCTGCCGCCGCCCGATTCGCCCTCCCGCCGGCTCAGCTGCCCGACCGTCCCCTCGTTCTGGGAGCCCCACAAACACCAGCAGTCGTTCAATTACCCGCCGTTCCGATGAGCCGTGGAGGAATCACGAATATTTGCTCACTTCCCTGTAGAACAGTCCGCACTCTCCCGCTCAAGCACTCACTCATCTCACGGGTACCCCGCACTCTCCAGCATCGTTCGATTAGCCCCTTTACCCACTTGTTTCTCCCCAATAAAACGAAGAGGAAGTTGCTTACTGGCGTCGTTGTGGAGCGTTCCCTGTTTGAGCATGAAGTAGCGGAGGCCGTCGGCCGTTAGGAGGTTCGAGACGAGGAAGGGATTCACCACGTTCCCAATGCTTTTCGACATCTGAACCGAACGAATGAGCGAGTGTTCGGAGAAAATCGCTCACTTTCGTTCCGTCGGCCAGCCAATGGCAGTGGATGTAGACGGACTTGGGCAACGGGAGGCCGGCGGCCATCAGGAAGGCGGGCCAGTAGAGCGCGTGGAACCTTTAAGAACAAGGAGTGTACTGGAGAGAATAGGGAACGAACGTGCGGATGTCCTTGCCGACGAAGTGGACGTCCGCCGGCCACTTGAAGTCGCCGTCCGGGAAGCCGCCCGCCGTCAGGTACGAGACGAGCGCGTCGAACCACACGTAGATCTGAGCACACAAGGAAATGAACGAAGCGAAGAAAGAAGCCCACCGTTTGACTCTCGTCGCCCGGCACCCGAATGCCCCACTTCAGGCGGGACGAGGAGCGGGACAACGAGAGCGGCTGCTCGTGTTTCAGCGACTGGAGAAGGGGCGGCAGGTTGGACGAGGGGGCGATCACCTCTGCAACGAGCGGAGTGAACAGACCGTTCGATCAAACCGACCGTTGTTCAGCAGCCACTCGCGGATCTTGTCCTGGAATTTGGTCCAATCGAACATGTAGTTCTCCTCTTTGGTCCACTCGACGTGTGCACGCGTCTCCTTGGACACCTGCAAGCGAGTGAGCGGTGCAAGGGAGGGGCTGAACGGACCATCACGCGCTTCCCGTCCTCCTCCACGTCCTCCACCTCGTCGTCCGCGTAGAAGCACTCGTCCCGAATGGAGTACCAGCCCTCGTAGATGCCCTTGTAGATGTGGCCGCGGGATTTCAAGCGTTCCTGCACAAAGAAGTGAGTGGGAAGCGGGCGGAGCACTCACCCAGAACGCCTGAACGGCTTTCGTGTGTGCGGGGTCGGAGGTGCGGATGAACTTCGTGTAGTTGATGTTGAAGGCGTGGTAGAGCTCGCGGAAGCGCTCCGAGTAGAAGTCGCAGTGCTCTTGGGGCGTCTTGCCCGCGCGCTCGGCCGCCCGCTCCACCTTCATGCCGTGCTCGTCCGTGCCCACCACGAAGATGTCCTCGTCCGACTCGTTGATCGCCGCTCCGGGCATGTACCTGCGATCGGTTGAATGGAAGAGGAAAGGCTGGAACTCACGGATCCCGACCGCGTTTCAGCCGACTCCAGCGGAAGTTCGCGTCGGCCAGCACGGACGTGTACAAGTGGCCGATGTGCGGTTCTAAACAACGCAAGTAGAAGCCTTGATGAACGAGTGATCGAACGAACCTCCATTCACGTAGAAGATGGGCGTTGTGATGAAGTGCTTGAAGCGACGGGGCGGCGCCAAGGCAAACGGAAAGCGGCGAGGTCGCGCGAATTTGAGGCCGTTCATCGCGTCAATTCGAGGGGCTCATCGGTTGAAAGACGAAAGGCGCTCTTGCTGCAACCAGACAAGTGAACAATGCGACAATTATTCGGAATGTTGGAGTAATCTCGCGGTAGAAAGTGGCTTCCAACCACAGAGAAACAAAGGCCCTTTCGACCAACTATGAATCGAATTTAATCAACGAAGAGTGCACAACAAAAAACAAACAATGAAACAAAGGTCCTAATCGAAACAAACGTCCCTGCATCAACTCCTCCCACTCGTCTTCTTTGGTTCATCCTCCGGCTTCCGCTCGAAAGAATCCTCTTGCGAACCACGGCCTTCGGCTTCGCGCACCAATCGCTCGTTTCTCTGCTGGGCTTCGAGGAGGGACTGCATGGCGAGGTGTTTCTTGATGTCCAGCTCCAACTGCCGCATTCGGTGGTCGGGGTCGTAGTATTCGGCCGATGCTTCGGGTTTCCGAGCGAAAATCAGTTGGATCTCGCGGGCAGGATCTTCCTCCAGCTGTTTGTATTCGATCTGAACACAGGCAGCAGAAATAAGGAGGAAGCTGTGAACAAAAGACTCGCCTTTACGTTGCGAAATCCACTCGGCTCCAGCGGCACCATGTACCGCAGCGGATCGAACTGGCCGCCGCTCAGCACTCCATACTTCTCCAGTCGCTTCAACCTGAACAAAAGAAAATAGATAAAGGATCAATGGACAGTCCAACCGTTTCAACTCCAACCCGCAGAGCAGGAGGGCGCCCGGCTTGAGCACTCGGTAGAATTCGCGGAAGATGTCGGGCAGGTTGGCCGAATTCCAGAAGTAGAAGACGTCCACGTGAAAGACGGCATCGAAGAAGTCGTTCGGATAGGGCAGGTTGATCAGGTTCGAGATCTAAACGACGGGAAAGAGCATCGACAAGCAACAAATGAAAGGTCGACCTTGTCCATCACGATCTTGTCGCTCTCGTTGATCTCCACCGAGTAGTTGCGGTACGTAGAGGCGGCCATGTAATCGGAGGTCTCCAGCCCGAACACCTGCCCCTTGCCGCCCTTCACCGCCTCGTAGCACTGCCGGAGGCCGAGTCCTCGACCAAATCCCAACTCCAGCACGTTGTGGTCTGCAAGCAGAAGGGTTGGATTCCCTCAAAACGAAGAGTGCTTGCCGGGCTGGACGCGCATCTCCTCGACCACTCGGCGGATCAACGGCGCGTTGTGCCGCTCCCACAGCCGCGTGCAGAGGGCGCCGGTCATCGAGCGCGTGGGGTTGGCGAACTGAGCGAATTCAATTGAATTTGTTTGATGAGAAGAGAACCCACTTGCTGGCGGATGTCGGCGGAAGCGTTCTTGAGGAAATTCCGCCAAACCGCCGTCATCTTCGGCTTTTCATCGGCGAGCGGGAAGAAAATCTGAGGGAAACTGAAAACATCCAAAATGAAACGATTGAAAGAGAGTGAAGAAAGGACAGCTGCCAGAAAATCCAAGAGAAAATTCACCTTCAAATCCACGAGGAAACTCCCGCAAATCTCGTGCGAAATGTCGAAAGAAGCAGCGTGATCGCGGCGCCGAACGGCCGAAAATCAGCGGCGGGCGGAAGCCGCGGCCGAAAATCCCGTTCGAAGCGAGGGGCACAAGGCGCAGGTTGCGGTTGCCTGCCGAGTGCTTTCCACTTACTTGTTGCTTTGTTCGTGTGCTTGTGGTTGCAATTTGTTTTTGTTGTGGTACGACACATCGAATGAAATCCAGCAACAAAGTCAAGTGCAATCGTCCACATCAAAACGAATCTTTAACAACAGAAACCCGCATCAAGCGAAATTCCTTGCCTCGACGATGAAACGCAACAAACCCGCTCTCCAACGCAAATCCCTTCCGCATTTGGAGGAATTCTTATCACGAATTCTTCGCGGCTCCAAGATGGCAGAAGATTTTTTGCGTTTTGCTTGCTGTTGTGCTCAAGCGGAAAGAAAGAAGGAAAAGTGCAGAGCACGGCGACCGGTCCAAACGTACAAACAAAAAGGCGGGCGCTTGCTCCGCCGTTCGTTCCCGCTCGCGGGGAAGAGGAGCACGTGAGTTCAAATGTACGGGCACGTTCGCTCGTTTTAAGGCGGCGATCTCCGCTCTGCTCGCACTGGAGTGTTGATCGACCAGCGAACGTTGAAATGCTCCTGCTTTTGGGGCTCACCGCCCTCTTCCTCTTCGTCTTCCACCAGTGCTACTGGCGTCGTCGGCATCTGCCGGTAACCGTTGAATGCTCGTCCTTGCTTTCAACCTCTGGTCTTTCCAGCCCGGTCCTTTCCCGCTCCCATTCGTTGGGAACGCCCTCGTAAGTGGTTCTTTAAGCTCGTTTAAAGGGGTGGCCCTTGCACTTTCTGCCACACGAGCAATCATTGCATCGAACTGTTTAGACGTTTAACAAGTATGAACGTTGGGAGGAGATGTTCTTGAAGTGGCGGGAGGAATTTGGCCCCGTCTACACCTACTGGCTCGGTTGGCATTTCTTCCTCTACCGTCCATTCATTGCTTTCTGTTTAGGATTGCTCCCGATCGTCAGTGTCAACAGCTTTGAGTTGCTCGAAGAAACCTTTGTGAAGAACGGAGAGCACTTTGCCGATCGGAACTCCTTCGTCGCTTTCAACAAGGTGACTCGGCAAGGCAGCTACGGTTTGTTCGACCACTCACGTGCATTCATGAACATTTCTTCGCTTGGCAGGCATCATCGACACCTCGGGCGATCTGGTTCGTTTCTTTCGCGAACACTCACGATCAGTTGACCGCTTAGTGGAGAGAACAACGCCGCTTCGCGCTCAAGACGCTCCGGGACTTCGGCTTCGCCAGAAACCGCCAAGAGCAACAAGTGGCTTACAATCGAGTATTTGTAAACGACCGTTTGTTGCAGATCCTGGACGAAGTCGAAACGATCTTTGCCCACCTGAATCGGAACATCGAAGCGGGCATCGATGAACACGACGTCGACCGCTACACGTCAATTGCGACGGGTTCTTTGATCAACAACCTCATCTGCGGGTACCGCTACACGGAAAACGTTCGTTCTCTTCCTTCGAGCGTCTTCATCGGTCGTTTAGGGCAAAGAAGAGGAGTTCTACAAGATGAAGAACACGACCGAGAACATTCTGAAGGCGTTTGCCGATCCGTTCGTCAGCCTGTCGGTCGTCAGCGAGTTCGTGGCCAAGCTGCCGGTCTTCCGCGATCATCTGCAAGGGATGGCCGACTTGTTTAACAAGGTTTTCGACCACCTGGACAGCATTATTTGCGACCACGAGCGGCGATTCCAAGAGGCGATCGCAAACGAGGAGAACTTCGAACCGGCCGATTTCATCGACTCCTTCCTGCTGGAGAAGAAGCGACTGGAAGACGCCAACGACGCGAATGCCCAGTATTACAGGCAGGCGCAAGGAACCGAAGGCCCTCCTTAATTTGATCGTTTAGCCGCATCCAGCTGAAGAATGTGTGCTTCGATCTCTGGTGCGTTCATTGTTGCTTCGCGTTAACTAATTTGTCTGTTCAGGTTCGGAGGGCAGGAGACCACGTCGGCCAACTTCACGTTTGTTTAACTCCGGCCTCCTTTCTTCACCCCAATGCTTGCAGTTGGGCCATCGCATTCCTCATTCGGAATCCGGACGTGCAACGGCGGGCGCACGAGGAGTTGGACCGAAAGATCGGCGGCGATCGTTGGATCACGATAAATGATCGAGCGGAGCTTCCGTTCCTCCAGGCAGTAATCGCGGAGACGCTCCGCTGTGCGAACGGGACGGGGATGAACATCCCGAGGAAGACGACGCGCGAGGTCGAGGTGGGCGGCTTCCGGCTGCTGGCCGGCACGGTGGTCGTTCCGCAGATTTCGGCCATCCACGGCGACCCCAACGTTCGTTCCGTCCTGCTTCCATCTAAACCCTCGGTTTTTGCAGTTGTTCCCCAACCCCAAAGTGTTTGATCCCTCGCGTTTCATCGATGAGAGCGGAAAGCTGAAGTCGCTGCAGCACATCGTCGCCTTCTCGGTCGGCAAGCGGCAGTGCCCGGTTCGAAGTGCTGGAATGAGTGCGTGAATGACCGCTTGGTTGCAGGGCGAGGGGATGGCTCGAATGTCGCTCTTCTTGATCCTCGCCAACCTCCTCAACCACTACAAGGTGCCTTCTTCTCAGCTTTCCAATCCACGTGTTTCTTCCAGTTCTCTGCCGGCAAGGAGCCGCCTTCGTTGCGCAAGCTGGCCGGCGGCTCGTCGGTCCAAACGAAGCCCTTCACGTGCCGCCTGGAGCGACGATTTGCCTCTTGATCCCCCGCAGCAGTACTCTTGTTTATTCACGGAATAATCACGACATTCGTCTGTTCTCAAATATTCACTGGACGAAAAGAAGCGTTGGAATCGGGGGTATTCGGTTGGGGGATGGCAGGCGGCTTAGCGAGAGGGAGTGCGTGAACAAAAGGCAAGAACAATGGGAGTAGACGGGGCAATGAATGAAGAAGACTTCGGTACCGGACGGCGAGAACTCGCTCGACCGCTCAAGGCAACCGTTCCTCTTGGATCTCCACTTTTACCACCTGGAATTTGGGATGGGCAGTCGAGATGTCGGCCATCGCTTCCTTCAGCTCCTGAACACAAACGAGATGAAAGGAGAGCGGGGTGGAGAGCTCACGGTTGCGTGGTTCGCTTCGGGGCCTTGAATCGTGATCCGATGCTCGAGGTTCGTGTGCACGACGCCGCTCCGCAGGGTTTTGAACTGCAAAAAGAAGGTTGAATGGCAAGATTCTCTTGAGTTGCTCACCGTGAGCGTTTCGATCGTTCGATTACCGCTCTTGTTCACTTCGCTTGAGATTTGAGTGTCGGCGCCGAACTGCTCGTCCGCTCGAGGCGGCCGCTCGCCGTCCTTCCCGTAGACGAACACGAACGTTCGGGCGTTTTCGGCGTGCAGGTCGGTTGGGATGAACGAGCCGATCGGCTGGACGGACTGCAGCACCCGCTCCAGACTGTTGTTTGTGGCCGAGCGGGGCTGAACACAAGGGAGGATGGTTGGAGGGGTGGACGGAGGACTCACGGCTCCTTGGGACTCGTCCACGACAAAAGTCTGGTAGGATTGCTTCTGGACGGTGTGTTTGACCTGCTCGTTGTTCACCGTCTTTCTGAACAAAGGAAGTGAGTGAGTGGAGAGAATATGGAAGGACGCACTTGAACACGATCCCCCGCTCGTCCACTTTCTCGCTCACTTCCTCCGGCTTCACCGTCTTCTCCTGCCACTTTTCCAGGGTGATGTGCGGAGCAGAAGCCACCTGCAAGCGAGTGAATGACCCCCGATCAAACAGGAGAGTGCTCACTTGGACGATGCGGGGCGGCGGCAGCTTCTCCTCAAGCTTCAGCTGTCGGCTGATCAGTTTGATCTTCGGGACGGAAGCGTTCTCCTCCGCGCACTTGGCAAAGGTGCTCACGAGCGACTGAAAGCAGGGAATTCATTGGTTGTTTGTTTGTTGTTTGGTTCTTTGAGGTTGGATTCAAGCGATCATTCATCTCGCCTTTCCCGTCGACCATTACGGTGAATCCCCCGAGTGCTTTCGCTCATGATAGCCGCCCGCCCGCCCGCCGGCCGTTCGTCTTCGTCGCCCCACGAACTTCGACCCTTGGCGAACGAAAAGCGGGCGGCCGGCGGCCGAAAATCCCGCCGGGAATCAAAAGCCGCCCGCCGTTTCGGTCGACCGCCGGTGGCCCAAAGGTCGGGAGGCGGGCGGCCGAACTCCCGGCGGGGAAATCGAACGAAATCCGTTCATTTCCACGGACATTTGCACGTCGTCCATCAAACCGCTCAGCGGACTCACGGGATCCGACGGGTCGATCGACGGAATGCGGCCGGCGCCGCTGATTCGGTACACGTGCTCCACGCGCTCCGTCCGGATGACCGGCCCGTGCTCCTCGTCGTTCGGCCGAGTGTAGGGCCCCGATGGAACGCCGCTTAGGTCCTCATTGGAGTACTTCCTGATCGCCGCGAACATCCTCGCTTCGAACTGCAATAAGAAGGAATAAAGGAAAGCACAAGTCACGTCGGAAAAGGCACGTAATTGCACGTTGTACGACGAGTTAGAGGCTGACATCCCCGACATCCCCACTCGACCCTCTTCTGTGTTCGACGAGTGCCCGCCCAAAACAAACCGCCAATCATTCGGCTTTGAGCTTCGGCCGCCCAGCGGAAGAGCGGCGAGATGGACGCGTCGAACACGAGACATCGCGAGTCGATCGCTCAATCAAATTTCCGAAGAACAAACCCGAAACGAAGGGAAGGCCGCTCGTCGGATCGAACGGAAGCAAGCGGCGGGCGGGCGGCAGAACAATTGTCTTTCGTTCGTTCCGGTCGGCCGCCGTCTTATCGAATCCGCCGATCTGAACGTTCGCTTTCGGCTCTCGATTTTCGGCGAATTTCCGCGGGGAAAAGCGATAATTCGTCTTCTTCCTCTTTTTGTTCTGCGGAGTGTTCCGAACGGATTCGATTCGAGATGAAGCCGCGAGATACGAGCGAAGAAAGCAGAGAACAAGACCAGAAAAAGGACTACTGATTGGCTTCAAGCAAGCAACATCCTCCCTCTTGTATCTCCTACATCACTTCCTGACCTCTCATCTTCGGCCCGGAAACATGGAAGCAAAGAGGAGAGGCCGTTGGATTGGCGTCAATCCCCCAATTCCATTAGCCGAGGCCCGAAATGGAAGAAGCAAAGAGCGTCCTCGGTCGAAAGCCAGCGGCCAATTGGGGATCGAGAGACGACTCAAACGAACAAGCGAGTGGATGCGAGGGGGACGGCCGGAAGTCAAGTCAATTTCCTCCGCATTCATCACGAACGAAGAAGCGGGCGATTCCGGTCGGACGAGTGGCCGTTCGCCGAGTCTTTGGTCTCGTCGGGTCGGTTGCGTGCGGAGAGAAGCGGGGAGATTTTAATGGTGGAATAAAAGTGATAAAACGGTTTGAATGAGCGAAGTGCGCGAATCCCCGTCTGCTCCACCCGGAAGTCCGCGCATTCGACGATCGACCGGCAACTCGACGCCCGTTTATGATTTCCGTGTCTGGCCGCAGATTCGAACACGTCGAATCGAAGTACTAGACATCACTGAGTCCATCGATGCCCGTTGAGGACAGTACTCGGCCGCGAACACGCATTTCTCTCCAACCTCCCCGATTGACGTCAGCGAGCGGAGTGAACGGTCCTTCGATTAATCAAGGAGACTCCTCTCAAATGCAAGGGCCTTCCGTTGAGACAAATGAACAAAGAGAACGAAAAGAACGATGGGGAGAGTAAACCACCGACTGCTCCTTTCTTTTGTTGCTTTCTGGAGCGCCGCCCATCCGCCCGCCGGCCGGCCGTTTGGCGTCCATCGGGAATCGCGGCCGAAAAGCGGCTCGACAAGTGAATACTCGGGGCCGAAAGCAGAAGGCGGGGATCCCCGCCTTGAAGAAGAGGACCGAGTGGTCCCCCGAATTGGATTCCGCTTCGCCCTCTCGGCCGAACGATTCGCCAAATCGGCGCCCACAAGCCCGAGGGGAAATCCGCTCCGTTGCTCGCCGCCGCGCTTTGCGGCTCCTCGATTTCCACATTCTTCTTTTTGTTTTAAGTTTATTTTCGGATCTTCGGCTGAGTGAAGCGGCGGGTGGACGCCACGAACGGAAATGCGGGAGTCATCGCCCGCCTTCTTTTGTCCGGCTGTACGAATTTATACGGCGTCGAGCAACAAACAAACGACCGTTCATCACAAAGATTGAAAGAGCGTACTGCAAGGAGAACGTGGCTGGAACAAGACAGGGAATAAGACGTCCTTCTAAACGAGAACAACGAGCATTTGCGGTCAGACTTCTGATCACACACTTGCAGCCTTTTACGTGCCGCCGTCTCGAAGCTCGAAGCTGAACACACGATCAGAGCAGGGGCATGAGAGCAGAACGAGCTGCAAGAACGACAGAATCTTTCGATCAATGATTTTCGTTGGTGATCGATGGTCATCATTTGTTTGCCCGATGCTTGCTTCTAGCATTCTCCTTTGCTCAATTCGAGCTCAAATGCGTGCATTAACGATGGCTTGCCTGCAAAAATGGGTGCAGTCTCTACCAAACGCCATGAGTGCTGCCCACACAACGACGGAGCTCCGTGTTGACTCACGATCAACAAGTGAGCGTCAATTGTTCCGCTGAAGAGGAACGCCGTTTTGCTTGCGTTCGGCCGGTTATCATTCGTAGTTGTGAAAGAAAGTGCGAAGTGTTGTTCGAAAACATCCAGTTCTTCCAGTGGTTTGATCAATCCTTTCATTGCAGGCCGCAGTCATGTCTGAAGCACAGGGCTCGTCCGAAAGCAAGAAGCAGAAGACGGAAGGAGCAGGGATGTTCGACGGCCTTCCGCCCATCTTCCAGCTTCATCCAACGAAAAGAAGCCCAAGTGATGCGGAAAGCTCGAAAGAAGAGCCGATCAACGAATGGAAGGATGCGGACGGCGAGTTTCTGCACCCGGAACACGTTCGTTTCTCTTCCCCCATCACCTATTCTGTCTTCTTCGTTCAGTTCTACACGCAAATCTCCACGGACGGACGCTATGCGTACAACTTCACGTTCAAATGCCGCCTGTTCGTTGTGGATCTCGTTCGGCACGTGTGGATGTGCGTTCTCCTTGTCTTCTTCGTATCCATTCGATTTGAGGGAGTTGAAGCAGTCGGAGGTGGGGAAGCGGATGACGGACATCGGCTCCTTCCGAGTGATCGGGCCGCACACGCTCTTGACGATGGACAGCGACGCGGAGGAGTGGACGGAGCATCGGGACCTCTCGCTCCTCCGACTGCGCCCTGCGGACGGCGTCTTCGACCGCGTGGTGCTGCAGAAGGCGGACGAGAGCGGGCCGGTCTCCGTCTTCGTGTTCACGGAGATCACGGGCGGGGACACGACCGTCGGCCGGCTGGTCTTCTTCAAGGACGAGGGGAACGTCTTCCAGTTCTGCCGGCTGGACGTCGACCGCCCGGCCGTCCTCGAACCCCAACGAGTGGTCCACGAGCCCCTCGAATTTCGTCACACAAACTCGCAGCTGAGCGCCGACGGGCGGTTGCTCCACGTGACCGACGGCCAGCATCTCGCCGACCTGTACACGTACGAGTTGGAGAAGAAGGCGTGGACGAAGAGGACGGTCAAAAGCGAGGCGATCGAAGGCGTGAGTTCTTTCTTTTCTTTCCACATCTCTTTCGTCTTTCCAGGTGCCCGCTTGGAACACCCACTGGAACGGGCGGGACCTGCACATGACGGGCAACGTCGACCGGCCGCCCTGCTCCATCACGAACCTCTTCCGCTGCAATCTGGCCGAGAACCGATGGGAAAAGACGGGGATTCTCGTCGACCACGCGCGTCAGGTGATCCCGATCGTGAACTCGGCGGACGGCGAAGAAGTCGGCTTGACGATCGCCTGTCTACCCACTGTGGCGCACGACTACGAAAAGCACCGGGTATTGTCGAAGACGGAAACCTTCCGGTTTATGTTCCGGTCCGTTACCTTCTTCTTTCAATGCTGTTGATTGGATTTCAGGCGTCCGGATTCGCTCACTCGCCTGTGCATTCGGGAGGTGTGGAAGCGACACGCGGCCATCGACGGCGAGTGGGGCTTCCACGAGATGATGAACCGGCTGCCGTACAAGAGGGTTCTGCCGAGTGCCTTCGAGGGAATGTCCCCCATTCCGCTCATCCACCAACTTCCGTTCACTTCCCCCGGTTCCCCCCGTAAAACGGCCAAAGTTGTGCGTTTGCCTGTCAGACGGAACCCCTAAACTTTTTCTCCGTTCCTCCGATCAATCTGTAATTTGGCTAGCGGAAGTCGTATGCGAAAAGCGCCGTCGACCGCTGATGCTAATACCCGGTACGCCTTCCTGTTGATCATTCCAGACACTCATTCGTGGCAATAAAGTTAACGTGTGCTCGTGGGATTGGCCAGCAGTCTGCTAACACAATTGCATTTATTCCACGTTTCAAGGAAATCAATCGTCGAACAGTCGGAGGGATGCAACAAGAAGGTGAATCAGGCGACCGTCACGCGGATCAACGCCCACTCGTAGGGCTTGAGCGTCAGTTTGGTCGAGCCCACGGAGATTTGGGAGGGGTTCTCGTGCCAGTAGGGGAAGTCGAGCACCCAGTCGGCGGCCTTGATCTCGGCGCCCGGCAGGAGGGTCGCATCGACGACGAACTGCTTGGGCGTCCGGTCGTTCGGCAGCGGCCAGTTGGCGACCAGGACGTACGCCTGAATGGAGCGATCAAATAGACAGTTGGATGGAGTAAACGAACCTTCTCGTCGCCCTCCAAGCGGCGCGCGAACACGTGCAGGCCGGAGACCTTCGAATGCGTGAGGTTGCCCTCCAGGAAGACCTCGTCGTGAGTGCGCAGTTGGGCCAGCTTGCGGAACGTCTTCAGCGGCGAGTGCGGAGCGTTGAATTGGGCCTGGAGAACAAGAGAAGTGTACTCAAGGTGCTCAGCGGTCAACTCACATCGAAGTTCAACTTCTCGATCACTTCGGAGGCCAACGGTTTGAAGATGAGGCGCTCGTTGAGGGTCGTGAAGCCGCCGTACTTGCCCGTGTTGTCCCACGGCATGAGGCCGAACGGCGTGGAGTCGTTGGACAGCGAGACGAGCCCCAACTCCTCGCCGTAGAAGATCTTCACGGGTCCGGGCAGGAAGAGCTGGATGGCCGTCGCAAGGACGCTCGCGTTCGCCGCCGCCTCGCCCACGTTGCCGAACCTGCAGAACAAGCGAGGGATTCAAGAAATGGCTCGAAGAACGAACAGAGAATCCGCGCGCGCGTGCGAGACGTCGCCCAGCTGCCAGAGGGGCATCGAGGAGGCGTTCGCGCGGATCTGATTGTAGCCGGTGGCCGCCGATTCGGCCAGACATTGGAGGAAGTCGGCCGACTGGCAGGCGGTCCGCGTGTTCGGGAATTTGCCCAACGAACGCGTGTAGTAGTTGATCGAGGGGGCGGCCGCCGTGATCGGCGAGTCCGTGATGATCACGCTGCAAACATGATGAAATAGAAAGGAATCAACGGAAAGAGACTCACAACGCTTCTTGCTTCCCGCCGTACAGCTTCTCCGCGTTCTCCCGTCGAATTTCGTTCGCCAACTCGTCCAACTTTGCGGCCGTGATGGCGGGCGGCTAAACGAACGCAAGTATTGACCGTTGACTTGCAGCAAACCCACCAATCGTTGTCCGTTCAGACCGAAGTAGAGGCCGTCCACTCCGAAGTCAATCAGGCGGGCGGCCGCCTGCTTGATCGCGTCACGAGCGGCGGGGTTCTCGATGTTCAGCAGGCGGACGTCACCGGCTGGAAGAAGAAGCAATTAGTGAGGAATCCGAATGAATCGAACGTACTTCCGACTCCTTCTTTGGCGAGCGGGTGATCCTTGAACACGGTGAGTGGGAGGTCCGTGATGAAGTGGAGGTTGAGGTCGTGGGCCCGCTTGATCAACGCCCGCACGTCCTCCTCGCTGCCGAAGCGCGGGTCCACTTTGGTGAAGTCGAGGAACTCGCCCAGGTTGAAGAAGTTCTCCTTGACGGCCGAGAGCAGCGGCGTGACCCAAACGGACGAGATGCCGATGCGGCGGAGGTCATTCAGCTTCTCCTTGATGCCGTTGAAGTCGCCCACGCCGTCGCCGTCCGAGTCGCGGAAGGTGGGCGTGAACACCTGGTAGGCGACCGTCTTCGGGTGCCACTCGACCTCCTTCTTGGCCGCGCAGCGCGGGCTCATGATCACGATGAGGATGGCGCCGGCGAACATCCCGATCCACACGAGCCAGAAGAGGGCGAACAGCGTGTAGCGGATGGGCTTCCAGACGGGGTCATTGCGGTAGCGCTCGAGCTGCTCTTTCGTCAGGCCGATCAGCTTCTGCTCGCCGCGCACGTCGATCGACTCGTTGTCCTGAACGAGCGGTAAGCGAGGGAATGCAAAAGAAAGGACGAACCTTCGTGAATTTCACCTGCCCCACCTCCACGCTGTGCGGCGGCGCTCCGTCTTCGCTGCTCATCACGAGAGCGTCTGAGGCGGACATGGCGGCCGGCTGCAATTTATACCCGTCGATTGATCGGAGCGGTTCGCGAACACACGCACGCGCGAGAGAACGCCCGATCGACTGCAGAGCGAGAGAAGCGGAACAGAAATCAAAGATTGCCGCTGGAAAGCAAAACGCCCGCTTTACACTCCGTTTCGTCGACGAGAAGACGGCCGTCGATTACGGACGACTGCAGAAAAGCCGGCGGAATGCGGGGACCGGCAGATAAGAAACAGTGCGGACAATCGAGTGCACCGCAAACAATTGCATCAGCTTTCAATTGTGGGCGAGAGTTGGCGTAAGAGCGGGGAAAAGAAGCCCAACCTTTCAATCGTTTGTGGCTCGAACTTCCCATCAAAAGGCGTCAACAGCGGGCGTATTCAATCGAATTTAAAGCCCCAACACTCGAGCCGACCGCAAAGCGTCGAGTCCGCCGGGCGGCCGGCCGCCTCGCCGAGCGACGTGTTCGCAGTTGGACGCTCGCCGCCGCCCGAGTGCGCGCTTTGCTCCAAACGTGGAGGGCGAGCGAGTGGAAAGCGGCGAGATCTCCGCCGCCCGACAGTCAGCGGGCGAACGAGACGAGCGGGCGGCTTGTGGGTGAGTCAAAGCCGAACCGAGCGGAATGAGCGGAAGGAAAGGGTTCCACTTGACTGCCCTTCATTCATTCTCGTCGACCAACCGAACGATCGGAATCTCAATGAGCGATCGGGGGAAAGCGGAGATAAAACGGCCGACCGGAAGTGCGGAATCCCGAGCAGACCGCAAGCGGGCGGAGGCCGAGAACGAATCGAAACGAGTGGAGCGAAGAGCGACGGAAAAGTGAACGGAGCGACGTGGCGGCCGACCAGCCGGCTGGCCATTGATCCGCCCGCTCGCTTTCCCGTCGGCCTCTCCGCCGCCCCTTCGACTCGCTCGTTTCCGCCTGCGTTCAAGCCCCCAGTCGTTCGGGGAAAGCTGGTGGTCGATCGGAGCGATCACTTCAATTAACCGAACGATTGTTAAGGAAACGGAGCAAAATCGAGACTTGCCGCGAACAGTTCGTCGCAAACCGAACCGAACTGAAGTTCGCGAACCGATCCGCAAACAAATGGCCGGCAATCCGTCGGGCAAACAAACAGGCGGCCGATCGATCGAGCGAACGGACGAGCGGGACCTTTGATCGAACGGAGCGGGCGAAAGAAATCGATTGGTTGGTTGTTGATGACGGAAACGCTACAGATTGCACTCCAAAATTGCAGAAACAATGAAATCGGACACGGATCGTTGCCGCGTCGGGCTTTGTACGGACAATTTTGACTAGGAACTCGTGACTCTCCTGGTAACTCTCCAAATCTTCGTTTAATCGGATGAAAGCGCCGGCTGATGCAATTCTCATCGGATTATTTGGCCGCCCCGTGGCCAACCAACCGCACGGGCTGCCAGCGGACGGCGGAGTGCCACAACGGACGACCGGGCCAACGGCATCGAGTTTTGCGGCCGTTACGAAGTGGCCACACAAAAACGAGACCAAAGCTTTAAAGTCATTGTAAGAGTTTTGTGCACGGATTTCAGCATTGGACATTGATTTCCGCATTCCACCGCTCATTGTTCCGTCCGTCCAGACGGTTGTCCTTCGCTCGAAGTTGCGAAAAGAACGTTCTTTCGGCGTCGAGTAATTGCCGCCGACCATTGAACAAACGGCGGGAGAAGAAGCAGCACGGCCATGCAGCACGTTCTTATCGCTGTTATCAGGCGGCCGACCCGCCGGACGCCGTCGGCGGTCGATCGGCTTAATTGGAAGAAAAACGGACGATTCAATCGATTTTCGTCCGACCTTCTCGTCGGCTTCCATTCGACTTGTGACCTCACGTCCATCGGATCGACTCAAAGCTGAAAGATGCGACTGGAACGGCCGTCCGAAAAGGCGGGAACGGCGCCCTTGATCCCCGAGTACAAACTGCGGTCCGTTCGCTTAAATACTCGGCCGATCACTCGTCTTTTCATTTCAGGCCCTTCCACGCGTACAGGGACTTTCTCGCAAGAGTGGCCCTCACGTGTGCCGTCCTCGGAGTGATTTCCTTGGCCTTCTTAGTGTGCGCACTTCCCCTCCTTTCTGTTGATCCGTTCTTTTGTTCAGCATTGCCACGAACTTGCCGCTAAAGGACCTCGAGGACGAGGAGGAGCACGGGATCCCCGACCGCATCGAACCGCCGCAGTTCGCCCGCGATGTGGACTTCGATGAGCACTACGAGTCGTTCAAGAAGTTCATGTACAAGTGGGTGCTTGCCCCGAGATCCCCCTTGAATTCTCTCCTTCAGGTTCGGCCGCCGGTACGAGACTTTCGACGAGATGAACGCCCGCTTCTCGTCGTTCCGCAAGACGCTCAAGCACGTGGAAAAGCTGAACCACCTGGAGGAACTGACAAGCACGAAGTTCGGAGTGAACGAGCTCGCCGACCTGCACGAAGAGGAGTTCAAGCAGGTGGGCGGCCAGGAGGAAGAAGCGGGATAACCGGTGGATCGGACTTGCAGATGCTCCTGCCGAAGGACTTCTTCAAGAACCTCCGCTCCAACTCCTCGTTCATCAAACCGATGCCGAAGCAGATGCTCGACAAAGCGGCCGTCGGCGCGTATCCCTACCCCGAGCACTTCGATTGGCGCGAGAAGGGGGTGGTCACGCCAGTGAAGGCACAAGGAAAATGCGGTAAGTAGAGAGGATGGATGAACAATGGAATCTGCCAGATTCATTCCAGGTTCCTGCTGGGCGTTCGCTTGCGGTGAGTCCTCTACCCGCCATTCTCAACCAATGATTTTCTTTGTTCAGCGGCGACTGTGGAGACTTCGTACGCGATCCAGCACGGCGAACTGCGGAACCTGTCGGAGCAAGAGCTTCTTGATTGCAATTTGGACAACAATGCCTGTAACGGAGGAGATGAGGACAAGGCTTTCCGGTGGGGTTCCCTGCAAACGTGGGCATTACTTCTGTTGTTCAGATTCGTCCACGACTTCGGATTGATGCTCGAGGACGAGTGTAAGGGTTTCTTAACATGAACAACTAACCCTCGTCTTTCTACAGACCCGTACGTGGCCCACCGGCAGAACTCGTGTGCCCTCCACGACTTCAAGGGCAACACGACGAAGATCGACCTCGCTTACTTCATCAACCCGGACGAGAACGCGATCATCGAGTGGCTGGTTGGTGGAGGCGAAAGGGCTTGAGGGGACTGACGGGCGGGTCGTTTAGGTGACTTTCGGGCCGGTTAACGTTGGGATTTCCGTTCCCTCCGGTGAGTTCTGCTTTCCAGTCACTCACTTCTCTTGCAGATATGAAGCCGTACACGGGCGGCGTGTACCGGCCGTCCGATTGGGCCTGTCAGTTCGACGTTCTCGGACTGCACGCGCTGAACATCGTGGGCTACGGGACGAGTGAGGACGGCGAGAAGTACTGGATCGTCAAGAACTCGTGGTACGTCCACTCCCGCTCGCGACCACCCCACTTCTTCTGCTTTCAGGGGTCAGAATTGGGGCATCGAGGACGGTGAGTGAGCGGGCAGGAGATTGATTGAAACATTCGGCTTCAGGCTACATCTACTTCGCCAGAGGTGAATTGTCTGTGTGTCTACGACGAATTCCATAAACCTTTAGGTGTGAACGCTTGCGGAATCGAGGACGAGCCGATCGGCCTGCTGGCTTGAACACACCCCCGCAATGAGCCCTACTGTTTGTTGTTTGAAGCGAGTAAACGGTTTCCGAGTGTGGAGAACAACAGTTTATTGGCCGCGTTGTAACACAAATGAACGAAAGAAGCAGGCAGGAGGAGATCCACGGGGCCGGATGCCCATCCACTACACCGAATGGAATACCCGCAGACTACAATAACAACGTTTGTACACAACAATAGAAACAAAGAGTAGAGGTAAACAGTTGGATGAGGTATGACTTCGAATTGCAGTCGATCCTCAGGAATCGCTCCGCCCGTCACGTCCGGGGGTTCTTCGGCGGCGGCTCCCCGCCAGCGCCCGCTTGCTTCCGCTTCTTGAAGCGACGGCGCGGTGCCGAACGGCGCCCGGTGGACATCGAAGGCTCCACGGCGGGCGGGGGCGGCGCTTGGCGCGGCGGCGGCAGCGAGCGACCGGGCGGCAGCACGCGTCGAGGGAGCGGGGGCGGCGACTCGCTCTCCTCCCGTTCCATCGGGGGATCGGCGGCCGGCGGAGGAGCGGGCGGAGCGGCGGGAGGAAGGACGGGGAGCTCCTTCGGTCGGCGGGGATCTCGCTGGTGTTCCGAAATGATGACACGCGCGCCCTCCTGGCTCCCGTTGGTGGGCGGCGGCTCGTCGACGGCCATCGGCTCCTGCTTCACGACGGGCAGCGGGGCTTCGCGGTCCTTCTTCTTCTTTTTCTTCTTCTTGCGGCCGTCCACGAGCTCCGGCTTCACAATCAGCGGTCCGTTCGGCTGGGCGGCGGCCGAAGAAGGCGGCTGGACGACCGCCGGCTCTTCCGCCCGCTCGACCGTTGGAATGGCGACGGGAACGGCGTTCGACGCTCGTTGTCGTTCTGAACGGAGCGAACAGTAGAAAAAGAAAGAAGAAATGCACGTCTACCTGCTTGTTCCTGCGCCGCCTGCTGCAGGACGGCCTCGATGCTGAAGGGCAGCAGATCGTCGTTGACGGCCGCGCGTTCTTGCGGCTCTTCGATCGGTGCGGTCGGCTGCTCGTCCCGCGGCTCCTGTTTGACGCGGATCGCCCGCTCGGCCGCCTCGCGCTCCCGCTTCTTCCGCTCTTTGCGCTCCTTCTTCTTGCGCTCCGCTCGCTCTCGCTCAAGCCGCTCCGCCTCCGCTCGTTCTTGCTCCACGCGCTCCAACAACCCCTCGAGCACTTCGATTTTGATGAGGACCGGGCGAGCGGTGGAGAGCGGCGGCGGAGGGAAGAGCGGCTGCTCGACGGTCGGGAGGACGGCTTCGGCCGGTGCGGTTTCTTGATGGAGAGCGGAGGTCGACGGCTGGTCGACGGGAGCATCTTCCGGCATCTCTTCGGCACTCGATTGCCCTCCGTCGGGCGGGTTCTCTTCGGTCGGGGCTTCGGCTGCCTCCTCGACGTCCATCCGCTCGTCCTCCTCCTCGTCGTCGTCGTCGCTGTCGATCGTGATGAGCGGCAGCTGGCGGGGCGACCACGGCAGGAGGGCGGGATCGATCAACTGGTCGAGTTCGGGCATCAGCCAGAGCTCCTCGGGGTCGAGCTCGATGTTGGCGCCGCCGGAGTTGAGGATCCGGTCGCGGATCTCGTCGACGACAGCCCGTCGCGTGAGATACGAGCGGGGGAGGAAGCCGTCCACGAGCAGCGTCTCATCCAACTCCTCCTCCTTCACGGTCGCCGGCAGTCCCGCCTCCACGGCTTCCATCGGCTCGGGCATCTCGGCGGGCGGATTGGGCGGCTCGTCCAACACGGGCGCGGCGGCCTCCACTTCGGCTTCGTCCTCAGACGGCGAGAGTGAGCGGTAGTCCTCGCGCATCGGAACGTCGTCGTCGTCCGACAGCAAGTTGTCGGGGAACGGCATGTCCGTCGCGTTGTTCGACAGCGGGCGCACTCGCGGCTCTTCGGTCGTTTCGGCGCGCACGGCCGACGGCGTCGTCGGGCGTTGCCCCTCCGCTTGGGCGGGAGCGGGCAGTTCGACTTCAGCCGTCGATTGGACGTCGGCGGACGGCTCGCTGCTGGTGGACGGAATTTCGGTGTCGTTCGGGCAATCCAGCACGCTCTTCCGGGGGATCCGATAGGTGGAGAGCGCTGAAAGTACGCACGATCAACTCTCGCATTCTTCATCCCTCCTCACTGTCCGGAACGCGGCCATCTTGTGTGGAGGTCCTGCGGCGAGTGGTTGGTCGCGCGGACGGCGGGGGATCGTCGTCGTTGCTGCTCGATTCGATCGACGTGGACGTGACGCCCGAGGAGGAGGTGGGCGGCGGGACGGCCGACGAGCGGGACGTGGAGCTGCCGGGTAGTGCGGATTCGGCGATCGTCGAGTCGTTTAGCGCCGACGAGGCGGTCTCGTTCGCTCCTCGCGGCAGGTGGACGTTCGCCCACGCCGGCCGACCGGCGGCCAGCCGCACGGTCGGGATCTGCTGCACGTGCAGCTTGCCGCCGCTGATCGTCGGCGGCACGATCGGGTCCACTGAAAGCGGACGAATGAAATGGGAGAATTCAAGAGAGAGCACTCACAGCAGAGGATCTTCAGCCTCTCTTCCAGCGAGACGACTTCCTTCAATCCGGGGTCCCTCTCCAGTTGGGCGGCCGTGTGCGCGTTGGAGTCGATTTGGGCGTCCAGCCGAGCGAGCGACTGCTTCGTTTCAGCCCGCCGTTTGAGCAGCCGTTGCTTGAGCTCTTGGATCGCCTTCAGCTTGTCCGCTTTGCTCCGCCGAAGGTCCTTGTGGATCGACGGAAAATCGACGAATTCGGCGGCGATCTCCGTCGGAAGGGCGGCGGCTTCTTCGCGCTGGAGCCGCTCGTTCTCCTCCTCCTTTTCGTGCAGCGGGACCAACCTGAACGAACGCAAGGATGAACGAAAGGAAAGAGAGAACTTGCCGATTGGCGATCTCCTGCATTTCGGCCAGAAACTCCGCTCCGTTCCGCTGCTTGGCGGCCATCCCCTTCCACTCGTCCATGTGCTGGCTGAACAGCCCGGAGTCCACGGCGAAGTAGACGTAGCAGACGACGAGCAGTTCGGACGGGCGGCATTGGGCGGAGAACTGAAAGGACGGAGTGGAGAAGAGGAAGGCGAGTAGCCATTAACCATCACTTTCAACACTCGCTTCCGCTCGTCCTTCTCGATCTGATTGTCCCGAACGGAGTTCAGGATTCTGCAGGTGAAGGTTTGGTCGAGCTCCACGTACTTGACCAGTTTCCACAGCCAGCCGAGCTTCACGGGCGTCAACTGCTTCCTCGTGCCTAAACGGAAGACGGCAGCAATCAATTGAAAATATCGGAGAACTCACCGAGACCCTGGCAGACGGCGGCGACCACGTGGTAGCGGTCGAGCCCCAGCTCCTCCGCGACGTCCGTCTGCTCGAAGTTCTTCAGCCAGTGCCGCCGGATCTTCTCGGCGGTCTTCGAGTCCATCGGCTCCTTGTCGTCCTGAACGCCGAGCATTCGGGGGAACAAAACTAAGAAACGTTCACCACAATCGGGAGTTCCGTCTGCTCGGAGGTGACGATCGACTGGCGACCGGCCGCCCGCCCGCTCACGATCGTCGACACCCGCCCGCTCTGGTTCGTTTGGAGCGGAACGAAGTAGAAGGCGTCGCCGTAGCGGGAGTTCAGAAGGATCTTCCGGTACTGGGGCAGGATCCCCTCCACGTACTTCTTGTCCGCCCCTCTCCACGTGCTCAGCACGCGGCTCACGGCGTCCGGCGGCATTTCGATCGGCGCGCCCGCCGCCCACTCACCGGCGGTCTCGGCGAAGGACGGGCATTCGGTGGAGACGGAGGAATCGCAGAGGACACTGAAAACAAGCAAGAAGTAAGATGGAATTCAGGCCATTCGAAATGCACGCAAAAATTGATCAGAAATTGATCGAAATTGGAGTAAAACCGCGAGGTTTTGGCAAAGCTGACGACAATCAAGCCGCCCCTTTTTCCCCATCAAGCCTAGAATTAATCGAGCCACAGCTCCTCGGCACAACGACAAACATCGGTCGCGATCGAAGCCGAAAGACGGAGAAGGCCGAACGGCAGGAAACACTTGGCATGACGCCGCATGTGTCGAGTGTTCCCGGTACACCCCGTTTTGGCGCAGCCGTTTTGGCGCGGCCGTTTTGGCGCGACCGTTTTGGCGCAGCCGTTTTGGCGCCGACCCGTTTTGGCGCGGCCGTTTTGGCGCCGCATAGAAATATCGTTAAAGAATCAAAAATATGTTGTTCGATCACAGTTACTACGCTTCCAAGAGATATGCTTTCATCTAACAGACAAACAATGAAATTTTCTCTACGCACTGCTGCAGATGCTACTCATTCTTGGGGCTAAAATATGTTAAGGGGGCGTAAAAGAGCAGCAAAGAGTGGGTGTTTCGCTTGTTTTTGCTTTCTCTTTATGTCAATTAGCGGCGGCTAAGGTAACAGTTATGTTTCCAGCCGATAGAAGGTCCTCCAGGAAAGACCTCTAATTGACCGCAATTCTTGCAGATTGGTAAGTGTAGTCCTTGCCGCGCATTCAGAGTTCTCATGGTATTTGAAAATGCGGGAAGAAAATAACGATCAATTTTGATTACTCGTTTCAACCCAAAATCAGTTCATGTTCTTCTCACACGCATCTTACAAACTTAATGTTAAGGAAAAAATCTGCGGGTCAACCGTTTTAGAGGTTCATTAAGTTTTAGCGGAGCCTTACGCATTGCTTTTTGGTTAGTACCCGTATGATAACTTCAATAGTTATCTTTTGAATATTGTTTCAGCGGCGCCAAAACGTCCCGGCGCCAAAACGGCTGCGCCAAAACGGGTCGGCGCCAAAACGGCTGCGCCAAAACGGCCGCGCCAAAACGGCCGCGCCAAAACGTCCTGCTTCGGAGTGTTCCCGACAAGTCCGCTCGGTTGCTTGTTTACACGAAGAGATTTCGAAGGAGTTGCACGGTTTCTACGATCGATTTTTGGGCGCCGACCGTGTTCGAACATCAACAGAATTTATTCTTCTCAAACAACAAACAAATTAATCGACCAGAAGGTACGTGATCACAACATGGGGACTGAAATGAGTCATTCGTGTGGCTCTCGGCTTGCAGGCACTCACCGGGGCGGGCTTTCGAAACCCACAGGAAGCACTGGTCTTTGAGCGGGGGCGCGTACTTCCGGCCGATCGGACAGTTGAACGCCGAGCGGAAGGCCGCGAAGTTCGAGAGCGTGCCGAACACGCGGGCCCAGCCGGGCGTGTGGACGACGTCGCCCCGCTCGTCGCAGAAAGAGGCGGCCATCGAGACGAAGAAGAGCTGCTCGGAGGTCCAATGGCGAAGGCGGAGGTCGGGCAGCCGCTCCTCCACTCCCGCCAACTCCTCCCACTCCTTGAGGGCGCGGAAGGCGAGCCGGACGCCCGTCAAATCCGCAAAGTTCTCGATGAACGTCATTGTGGCGTTCGGGCTCTCGGCTCCCTCGCGCTTGAGCTCCGCGTACACGCGGACGGTGCAGGCCTCGAGCAGACGGAAGTACTGGAGCGAGTGGTTGGACAGCAGTACGGACTCCTGCCGCGTTTCGTCGTGCCAGATGGACGTCGGGTCTGAAAACGGAGGAGTAGACGGAAATGAGTGGAAGGGAACGAACCGAATGCATGGGCAAGCTCGTGCCCGAGCATGAAGCCGAGCATCCCGAAGCGGACGCTCGGCGGGTAGTCGGCCCAAAAGTAAGGCGCCAACTGGAGGCCGAGCGGCGAGAGGAGGAGGTGCTGCTGCAAGCAACGGACGATGAAGCGATTGATTGTGCAGACCTCCGGGTAGTAGGCGGCGTCGGCAGCGAAGACGCCTTCGGGCTTCGCGAACCACAGGCCGAAGGGATCCCGCTGCTCCTTCGGGTTGAACATCAGCCGGTCCACGCGCAACGCCGCCCGCCGCATCTCCAGGTAGGGGGCCGACTCGTCCCAGCGATTCCACTCGAGCACCTCCGCAACGGCCGCGTTGTCGAGCAGAAGCCGGTCGAAAGAAATTCGGAAGCGGAATGCGTCCATCTTCTTCACGACCCGCTGCTTGCTCTCCTCGTCGAGCCAGTCGACCTCGCGAAACATCGCCCTAAAGAAAGAAGTGGATGGAAGGTAGAAATGGAAGGTGGACTTACCGCATTTGATTCAGCAGGAGGCCGACCATCCGCTCGATCCCGCGCTGGTGCTCGGCGGCCACTTCCGGCTCGGGGCCGAACTGCTCGTCGAGCAGCAGGCGGGCGATCGGGATGCCCATCCCGGCGGACGAGAGGACGCACTTGGCGTACAGGCGGTCCTCCAACGGCATTGCCCGTTCCACGGGGTAGAGCGAGGAGATCGGCACGTGGTTGATCCAGTGGACGAGGGCGACGGCCGCCGAGCGGTCGGTGCGGGAGCGGCCGATCCAATCGGAGAGACGGCGGAGGAACACGAGCGGCCAGTCGCCAGCGAACGTGACGGGCGTGTTGTCCGGAACGTCGTCCACGATGTCGGCCAGATAGGTGCGGAGGTACGTGGCCACCGAGAAGTCGGGGAACATCTGCTCCAAAAGGCCCAGTTCGGACGTCTGCTCGTCCGTGCCCTGCCTGAACGAGCAGGGAGTGAAGGAAGGGAAGGAAGCACTCACATGTCCTCCAGCGAGGGCATCAAGGCGGCCACCAGCTGGCGGACCTCCACCTCCGTTCGGCCCCAGAATTCCGCGTCGGCCGGCTGTCCGAGGTCCCGCGCCGCCGTCTGCATCGTTCGAACGAAGGCGGCGGTCGAGAAGTCGCCCGGTCCGACGGTGATCGCGAGGCGAGGGCGGAATTCGAGCGACATGAGTTGAAGGCGACTTTTGCCCGTGAAGCGGTGGAAGGAGCCCAACACTGCGGCCACCAGTCGGCCGTCGATGGCCGCCGGAAGGTCCTCCGCCGCGTCCAGCAGTCCGGGCAGTCGCCACTCGGCCGGCAGTTGAGAGCGGAGGAAGTGAAGCTCGTCGACGAGGGCGGCCGTCGGGCGATTCGTGTGGAACTCGCGGCATTTGCGGAGGAACACGTGGGCGCGTGTCCAGGCGGCGTTCTTCTGCAAACGGGCGGCGATTATAAGGAAGAATGGAAGGACGTGCCGGCGGGTTGGCGGCCGCGAGTTCGGCCAACCGCTTCGGGAGCGCCGCCGTCCGCTCGAAGACGGTCGGCCGCGGGGAGGGCCGCCCGCACACGTAGTCGTAGAACGAGGTGCAGGGGTCGACGCGCGTGTCCAGCCGATCGCTCAGCATGTCGACCACGTGCGTGTAGGCGGCCGCCCGCTGCGGCGACCCGCTTCCGTTGAAGACCGCCGGATCGGGGATGTTGACCGCGTCTTTTAGCGAGCGCGTGAACATCGGCGGCGCATCGTCCGTCTGAACAGAAGAAGGCGGTCAAGCGGTCGGAGGATGAACGAACCTCTGCACTGACGGCCGAGAGCAGGAACAAAAAGAAGAACGACCGCATTTCGGCCGGTCGAATTCGAGAACTGCGCGTCGAAAATGAGCTGCCGCTCTTTTCGTGTGCTCGCCGACGGGTTCTTTCTAACCGCTCGTTTGAAGACAACTCGAGTGAACGCCGGCATTTCATTCAAATGCCATGCGTGGTTGTTTGCTGGCTTCGAAACCACTCTCAAACCGCTTTACCCGATCTGCCAGTACTGAGCAGCAACAAAGATCGCAAACGCTTGGCAGAATCATCGATGAGTAACAACGAAAACGGAAACGAAGGGACTTATTCGGCAAAGCTCCTCTAAAGCAACGGAAACGACACACTCCTCGCAGTTTACAAAAGCGATAAGAAAGCGAAGGGAAATCAGACGACAACTCATTTATTTTATGATGTTCTCCACGCTTTTTCTTTTGCTTGCATTGCTTTCTAGTTTCGTTTGTGTCGAAACGTGTGCCAAACTTATAAATACGGGGGGTGAGTTGCTTGAAAAGCAAAAAAGCGGTAAAATCGGCGGTTGTTTTCGAAAGTTTAAGGCTCGGTCTGGGAACCCCGTTCCAACTTGTGGGAGGTGCGTTTGCTTTCGACTTCTTTACTCCGCACATTGCCGTTGTGGCCGCCCAGTGCGGAATATACGACACGAAGCGATGTCCTGCTTATTGTCTGAGCGGTAGGCCTCTCAAAATCGTGTCCTATGACTCGTTTTACCTTCAGACGTCTACCGCGGCCTTTATTGTGGCCCGTGGTGCTACTCGGCTCAACGCTATCGCGGTAATGATCCGTGCGGAGGCAACAAGTACAACGCAGAAAACTCAACCACTTCTTTCGTTCCCGACCATCCAATCTTGTCATCTGTGAGTGTGCCGAACGGCCCGCCCGTGAAGGGAGAACTCGTGTTCGACCGCCTGAGAGTGCACGAGATGGACGTCACTTTCGAGAACGCTTCCATTCTGCAGCTATACCCCGTCTACCACAGCCCGTAAGGCCTCTCTAACTCGTTGGCGTAATCGAAGCTTTCAGAAACTCCGGAGCTGTTGGCTACTGGCTGATGGGCCTTCGGCCGACTTTAAAAGAGCAAAAAGAGAGGAATTTTGTGGAAGAACTGCACGCTCGCGGGTTGATCCGACGGCCCGTCCTGAGCTCCGCCGTCGATCCTTTCATGTTCTTTTTGAACTTCACGTTCGGAGATCGGCGACCCGAGTGCTCCCAGTGGATTTCCGCTCCGTCCGTCCGAAGTGACGATTGGGTTCTGGTAATTGAGAACGTTCGAATCGGAAACGTGAGTTTCCCGCACGTAAAAGTAAGTTCACTCCGCTTTCAACCGATCACCCGTTGTTTTTCGATTGGATTCTCCAACTCGCACGTGATCTCCCTATCGTCCCCCGTTCTCGACCGTCTGGTCGACCAGGGACTCGTTAAGAAACGAAGCGATGGCGTCGTTTGGACGTCCTGCTTGCACGACTTCGACCTCGGGCTCACAATCAACGGGACGGAGCTCGTGATCCCGTGGACCCAACTCTCCACTCAGATGACCCTGGATCGCAAGTGTCTGCTGCAATTCGACGAGTTCCCGGCCATGCGGTACAAGAGCGAAGTGGAGATGGTCTTCGGAGACCCTCTTTGGTTCTCTTTTTGCCTTTCTTTCGAGTACGGGGACCGGCTGCTAATGAGCATTGGCGTGAGAGACGACGAGCTCATGCCTTCTGTTCGCTCGCCTTTAAACAACGGTTTCATGCGATAAACTAGTCAGGGCGTCTTTGATTGCAGTTTATTCACGGATTTTTGCATGGTGTACGTTTATTTCAAGGCTGGGGCATCGGAGAATGCTTGCAGCAGGGAGTGGGCGGCTTGCCGATAGGCGCGCACATCACGCAACGATATTCGGGAATCTGACACTTCCCGTCGGTATTGCAGGGGGCTGAAAAAAGTCGATGTATAAGAAGAGATATTAGAAAGCTGCAAGTAAAGAGCTTACAGTAACAGAGTCCGTCTTTGTCCTTCACGTCGATATCGCTGCATTCGTTCGCAGTGATGGCTTGAAACAGAATAAAGAAACAGAAGAGAAACACAAGATTTCGACGGAGCATCTTGACGACGTTGAGTGGTTTTCTCTTCGAACTGACGATGAAAACGGACTCACGCGTCTGAACGGAGCCGCAGGGTCGACCTCGTTTGATTGCTTATTCAACAGTCTGCAGTCTGTTACGTGTCAAGCTGCATTTTCATTCCAACGGACTTTCAAATGCAATGGTCACGCACACGTCTGTCTCGCTCCGTACAGCCTTTCGCCTTTTCTCAAGTCATGCGAAGACGCAACAAACATAAAGCAAACAAAAAGCAGATAAGATTAGTCACTCGCCGATTCACACGTAACTTCGGCTGACGAACTTTCCACTTGACCTGAATAGGTATTGCACACTTGGCCATAACCGTCCCAGAGACACTGGGCCTGCTTCAGACGCGCGGCCGAATCCCCAACGGACAGCGACACGTCGCTAATGACCCCGGCTTCAAGAATAGGTAACACACGGTTAACAAACGTGCAAAAGGGCAGAAGAAGTAAGTGGAAAGAATGGCCTGCAGGCTTCCAACAATCAAATTTCCTTCTTTCTACACGCTGGTTACTCTTTCGGTTGTTTAATAAAATTCCGGTTGCTGCTCTTTGCTTCCAACGCTGTTGTACCCAAAACAACCCGCTTGGTTCAATTACCCGCCCCCGTGGCACGACGACAACGGCCGATTTACTATGGGGTGCTCAAAATAAGGCCACCAATTCTCCGTGCTGCATGATTATCGTTTTACGGTGGTCGAAGGCGACATGTCAAAACGAATTCATCTGTGACGTCGACCGAGTTGAACGATGGCTTGCCGCAAAAGCGGTTGCTTGTCTTGTTAATGAACGTGCGCCATCTTGTGACGTGAAACGTTCATTTGTTCCTTGACGCGTCACTTTCAACGCACGCTTTTGACGCGGGGTTCTTTCAGCCACCTCCCATCGAAATGATCAACGAGGAGCCCACGAATGCCACGTCGATGTTCGAATACGTGAGTGCGAATTCTTTCAACCGATTACCAGTTCACATCAGATGTGGAGAAAGTACAAAGGAACGGGCGCGCACGTCGAGATCTACACGCCCGCCATCCTCCTTTTCTGTTTGATGCTGGCCGGTGAGCGTTGGATTGCAGCAGAGTGAAGACTGTTTGTTTTATCCAGGCTACGTGGGGAATTCGCTGGTGATCGCGGCAACGTGGAAGAACAAGTGCGTTCTTTCCTAGCTTCTTTGCTTAATTACTTGCTTTGTTTAGGTCCCTCCAAGGCTCGTGCAACATCTTCATCTCGATTGCTTGTTTTGCGGACATCCTGCATCAATCCTCGCACTGGTCCGTCCTCCGCCCACCCAGTGCTCAATTGTTTGTTGTAGGGTCTACTTGTTCGTCGTGCTAACCGGCCGAAATTTTATTCCATTACTTGACTGCTTGTTCTTGAACACGATCCCTCAAATCGGTGTCACGCTCTCGATTTTGATGACCTTCTTGGTTGGCGTCGATCGTCTGGTGAGCATCTTGGCGCCCACTCTGTAGGTTCTTCTCTCATCCATATTTCCGCTGATTCTTGCCGCAGATACCGACGAGTCAATGTAAAAGCGTACGTGCTTTCGAGTGTTGGGGTCACGCTGCTCGTCGCCGCCTTCTTCCTGCACGCCTCCTACTCGTTTGCTTGGAGCGAGGAGGGGAGGAAGACGTGAGTGCCGAATGGACAGCCCGTCTTCACAGCTTTGTCTAGGGAAGTGATCTGCGTGATCATCGACTCGTTCGGACGGCCGGAGATTGCCGGTTTGTGGTTTCTGCTCTGCGTTTCGATCAACGTGCTTGATCTGCTCGTTTACGGCATCTGTTGGTTCCTCATTCGAACACACGCTCCGCAAACCAACGACGCGAACAATCGGGTGTTCAAATCGTTGCTGGCCCTAATGCTTGTCATCGCCGCCGGCTGGCTTCTTAATGCCTTCGTCATGGGAATTTACGTTCCACTTGCGTCCGTTCCCGTCTCCCAGCACTACTTTTTTGCCACGTACTTCGGTCTGCTGCCCAATTTGGCCTCGGCAGCGAACGTGATCCCGCTCTGGGTCTTCAGGTTCGCTTACTGGTCGCTTCCCTTGTTTATTTGTCGTTTAGCCACGAGTATCGGCGCACATTCAAGCGCCTTCTCAGTCCTTTCTGTCCGTGCCTGCAACGAACAAAACTCCTGCAAGTGCACACGATGACCGCCGTGCACACGGTCGAGCACTCCAAGTCGGCCGGCAACACCGCCAGCTGAGAGATTTATTCCATTTTTATTTATTTCGAGTAAATTGTTTGATAGCCGATTCAACGAAAGCTTTTCTTGGTCTCATCGTCAGCTGTTGCCGGCTTGGGGAGCGTATCGCTCAGCCTTGAAAACGACCACCTTAAGCGTGACGCACATGTTGGAAAGGCCGTTCAGGGCGGTTGTGAGGAAGACAAGCTGGTTATTCACAATGCCAGTGAACACTTGCAATCGAATCACCTGAACGACGTATGAAGGGATGCGACAAGAAGAACGAACCAGAACGACGGTAAAGACAGGCAGCACATTGAAGAGAAACTCTCCAACCATCGCCCACAAGGCGACTGTGTTGGCCTGAAACGGGATGTACAATCCTCCTGTTCGGCGAACGCACTCTTCTCGTCGCGAAGTACGAGGAACGCCGCAGAATGACGGGTTGTCGGTGGAATCGCCACAAGAGGAAACAAAAGGCGGTCGCCAAACAGAAGTTGAGCGCAACGATCGATTGCTTAAAGTGCGTGTGGATCGCAATGGTCGACGGGGTGAAGAGGCAGCGGTAGAAAGGGCAAGCTGGAACGACTCCCATTACTCGCGGCCACCCGTCGCTCCGCACTTGGCGTCTGGGCGAAATCCCACCAGAAGGCCGTCCAGAGCATGACGGCCGTCCAAAGCGCGAGCACCAACAAGCAGACGACCAGCAGTCTTTTCTTGTTCCGGGGCGTGTACACCAACGGGAACACAAAGGCCCAACATCGCTCGCCGAGCAGAAAGCAGTCGGCCAGCGAGCACATGTGCACGGACCACAAGTACCTTCAAACAACCGTTCTTTTCCTTCCAGATCAATCGAGAGCTCACCAAACGTTCAAGCAGAAGACCACGCTCATGTCAGGTGCCCCTTGAGCGACCAGCAGAAGGTAGGAATTTGCATTTGCAGAGAACAACGCCGTGATCACCACGAACCACGAGCAAATCTGCAGCCGAATTTGCGGCGAGAGAGCGTAGACGTTGTTCCTGACGAGGGTGCAGTAGAAAACGTAAGAAGCCAGCGGAAAGGAAATGAACGAGACGATCAATGTCGCCTTAACGTAACGGAACGAAAGCTCGATCTCCTTTTCGCTCATCGTCGCCGGCACCGCCGCCATTTCACTGGAACCGAGTGAAGACGACCGGCTTACCGAAAGACCCCCGCCTTCTGGCTGATTTCCCGTTTGTTCTGGCGACTACGAACTGCGTCTCGATACAAACGGCATGAATGATATCCGCCAATTTTAATCGCGTGTGCTTTGTGCCGAGAGCGATTAATCTTTCGGTTTCTTCTTTCCTTCCTCGTCGCTCACGTCAGCAACGAATGGACAAAAACATCGCTCCTTGCACAAACACAAAAAAGAGGCTTGTGCAGTTCCGAACGAATACAAACGACCGTTTATTTCTGCTTGCAGCGAAGAACGAGGAGTGTGTGTGTTCAATCCCTGGATGGTCAACTGTGGGGCGTGTGCGAGACGCGTCGGTGCGGTTTACGATCGAGGACGAGAATCTTTAAGGACAACGCCATCGTGAACATGCCGTTCAATGAGGTGCACATCGTAACCACGAGGTTGTTCACGAAGAGGGGCGGTGCTTGAAGGTAGACCAACTGAAGGAAAGGCACCAATTAGATGAAAGAGACCCGTCGACCGACCAAAAATTGTGTGAAAACGGGCGCCACGTTGAACGCGAACTCGCCGATCATCGCCCACATCGCAATGGAGTTTGCCTGAACGCCGCAAGGACGAGGAAGTACAATCGTTTTCCCCGAATCGAACCCACCCGCTTGGCCACGAAGTACGAGGAGTGCCGAAGAACGGCCGGCTGGCGGTGAAATCGCCAGAGGAAGAAACAGAAGCAAGCCGACATGATGAAGTTGACTGTTACAAAAACGGTCTTGAAGAGGATGTGAAGGTAGATGTTCGGGATGGAGAACAGGCAGCGGTAGAAGGGACAGGCTAAACAGCAATCAATAGCCCCTTCATCCCTTCCACCCGCTCACCTGCAGTCGGTGCTCGTTCGAAGTCTCGCACGAAAGCGGTGGTGAAATAGACGACCGTCCAGGCGCCAATGATGAACAAGCAGGCGCCCATCAGCCTCCGTTTGTTCCGCTCGGTGTAGAGCAGCGGGGAGATGAGCGCGAGGCATCTTTCGGCCAACAGGAAGCAGTCGGCCCACGCGCAGACGTGCACCGTCCACAGGTACACGGCGTTCAGGCAGAAGACGATCGTCAGGTCGGGATCGCCGCGTGCAATCAGGAGGTAGCCGTTCATCGCGAGCATCATCGTGATCAACACGAACCACGAGCAAATTTGCAGCCGGATTTGAGACGAGAGGTCGAACAGGCGGCTCTTGCAGAGCGTGCAGTAGAGGACGTAACAGGCGAGCGGGATGCTCATCACCGAGACTCCAAGAGTGATCTCCACGTACCGAAATGAAAGGGCGACTTCATCTGCTTTCGGCGGCACAAGCGTGGTGTTCATCCCGACCGCAAGCCCGTGAATCAAGAGAATGAAACAGACCGCCCGAATGCTGCCTGTTGAAACTTCCTCCTTCTGCGGTACGCCGTCGATCGCCTCGTCGTCGTGTCCACTTCAGCCGGCTACGAATTCCCCTCACATGATGGCAGCAGCGTTGCGTAGAAGATTGTACTCGCCTTTGCGTCGGGCGAAGGTTAATCTCCGACCATCTTTGCTTCGCTTTCTTCTGCCGGCCTGCTCTGGACCGACAGACACCCGAACCATGTCACCACCCAACTTGGAAGCTTTATTGCATGCCTGCTAAGAAGAATCGGTGTTAAAGCCTAAGCAGAAGCCTCAGTTTCTATAGTGCCCCAACCCGATCGTGTTGTTTGCGTAGTTGAACGCAAGACCGTAGAAATCGAGCAGCGGAGTGCCGAGAACGAAGGTCGGTTCTTCCGAGTACGCTTCTCGGTCCACGTACTTCCGAAAAGGAAGAACCAGCGTCCTGCAGTTCGCTTGTCCTTCCTCTTTTGCAGCCACCAGATCGACGGCGAACTTCAGGCCGTCCACAAAGAACTCCAAATGGAATCTCTTCGCGCAATCGATCCAGTACGTGAGGAGGCCGTGCTGAAAGAACCTCCGAGCATGAACGACGGGAAACACGCGACTACATCGTTGGTTTCCACGAGGACACTCGAAGCGAGCAGGGAGGCCACAATTTCGTTGGGCAGAAAGACGGCGTAGATGTCGACGAGCAATTGGATCCAAACAACAACTGTGAGTAAAAAGGAATTTGAAAGCAGTTGCTACCATTTGGTTCGTGTACTTGAATCCGAAGACCTCCACGCGTTCCGCTCGGAGAACCCACGAGTTCAATTGGGCCGCGTGATGACTCCAGGGCGCGCATTCAAGCACGTAGGAGCCGACCGCAATAGTTCTGCTTCCAAAGGAGATTATTGGGGCAAGAGTCGCGTATTGCTCGAGGGCTTGAACGAAAAGATTGTCCGGCCCTGGGGCGAGGCCGAAGATCGCCATGGTTCCGACCAACGCTCTAAACCAGGGGGAATGCCTTGAGAGCAACAGGGGAACGAACGGGTAGTATAAAACGTGGCCATCGACCACTCGGACGTCCTTCCACTCGAAAATTGTGTCCAGTTTGCGGACGGATCCTGCTGTGCTGACTTCAAACACAAATGATCGGAGATTTCCACAGCAAATTCCCACTTACATCCCACTCGAACGGTCTCGCGCCCCCACTGGCCCCTCATCGCGTAGCCGCCGGCCTGCTCACTCCTCCACTCCTTTCCCGTCTGGACGGACGTGTTCGAGAGCTGCGGGTCGTAGAGAGAAGCGGGATCGAGACGATCGCAGTAGTGCTGCCAGTTGTCGACGTCCTCTCCGAACTGGCAGTCGAACGAGCAGTAGGCGGCATCGAATGCGGGGACCGAGCAGAAGCGAGGGCATCCCATCCGTGGGCGGCCGCACTTTGAGTCGATCACCACGAACGAAGAGTAGACGGTCGAAAACACAGCAACCGGATACAACGGTGGAGTTCCGATCGAGATGAAGAACACTGAAAGCATCAAACCATTGAATGTTTGGAGGAAACAATCAAACCTTCGTCTTCCAATACCGCCCGCTTTTGTTCACACGCCGCAATCAAAAGTAAATCGAAGAAAAAGTAGAATGAACTGCCAGACTGCATTGATTCAACAACAGACACCACTTCTTCTTTGTTTAAATGAACGCTCAAATCATCATCGCGTGGGCAAAACGGCGAACAAGAAGACGCCTGTCGAGCCGTCTGCTTAACACTTTTCCGGGCGATTAACCGTCACACTTCAAGACGATAAGCGTCGTTTTACGAAGACACTCGCCGGGAAACGCCCGATCAACCGAAAGAACGTCTGTGTATTTTGAACTCAAACCAAAACGAGTGGAATGTTCGCGTACATTTTTTGTCACGCTTTTTGACGTCCAATGACTAACAGTCCAGAAGAAAGTGACGATGGACGCGTAAGACGTTCAATTTAGAACCGTTTGAACTTGCAGCCTGCTACGAGTGTTTATTCAGCCGATCGGAAAGCTCACAGTTCCCTTTGTGCCGCTCGTTCGGCCTCCCACTTCTCCCGAGCCTCGGCCGCCTCTTTCTCGTCCTCGTACACGTGCAACTCGCGCAGACTCATGCCGAAGAAGTCGACCAACAGGCGGAAGCCGTCGGTCACGATCTGCTCCACGTCGTCGCCGGCTTGTAGCAGGTTTTGCAGTTGGTCCTTGAAGTCCCTGTAACAACGAATGAATAGGATTGGGTAAAAAGGAACAAACTCTCGGCTCTTCGGCTGCTTCCAGTGGGTGCCCGTGAAAGTGAGGATGCCGACTTCCATGTTCCGTTGGTGGGTGTTCTTCTCGTTGAATTCGAGCACCACGTTCTTCCCGACCAGCTTGACGCCGCCCGACTCGGCCGGGTCGTGGAGCATCTGGTGGAAGGCGTTCATCGCGATGCTCAGGACTTCCGCCGGCGTCTTGGCCGACGCCACGAGGACCTGCGTTTTTCCCGCAAGGTTCATCGAATCGAATGACGCGGCCGCAGAAGATGCGAAGAAGAGCAGCCAGAAGCAGCGATAATGAATCTGCAATCCACGTGTTCATTACAACGCAGCTTCATTTCGATTCGAACTCACCATGTCGACGAGCAACAGACGATGTGAAAAGGAAAAACTCAACTGACTGAAACAACCACCAAAAACGGGCGAAACGTTTTGATCCGCCGGCGGATAATCCGCCCGTCCAATCGAGCGCTTTGGCGCCGGGTTGACGGATCGTTTGCGCGTTACTAATCCGTAAATGGATTGAAAAGAGCTATCATTCACAACGGTAACTCGAATATTTCGAATTTGTGCTCCATACTGTTTCTGAATCCTTCGATTCACCGCCCGGCCAATGATCCCCACACTCCCAGCTGCTTCCTCCCACCCGCACTACAATGGACTTTCGTCGACACACTCGAAGAATCACTTCATTCCGTTCGGTTGGCCCACCTGCTTGCAGCACACTTTGAAGCGGTCTTTTTCTTGCAGTCGGCCGTTTCGTTTCGCTTTCCGAACTTCCGGCCGTGCTCTCCGCCGACGAAAAGCGGAGGGTGTTCGGCAGCAGTTGAGCAAACGGCCTTCTTTAAAAGAAGAACCGAACAAGGCGAAACACCCTCACTTCTCGCCGGAATGTGTGCCCAAGTCTCCGCTTTCTGCCTCCTCCTGTTCGTCTCCTTGCTGTTCGCCCTCTTCGCGCACGCACAAAACGATCCGGACGTCCTTCGAGATGACAGAAACGACGGGAACTATTCAATGGAGCGAAGAAGAAGCGACCGCCGATCGTGGACTAACGTTGAATAGCCGTTTATAACCTACTTCCTTTTCTCTCGTCTGCTACTTAATAAATTGAAATTTCTCCGTCTCAGTTCGACTGCAGCCAGATCGCAGCTGCTGTACAAGAAAACAGGCGGGAGAAGATTCGACCGGTGGAAAGAATCGCTTGTTTGTTGTTTTGCAACAAAGATGCTGATTAAAAGGAAGACGACCGTTAAAACGAGCTAATATGAAATTCAATTCACTTCTCTTTGACCGCGTTGCTTCAGCATTGGAATCGTCGGAAACCACAAGGGAGGAAGGATGAACGTCCGCCTGCTTGTTGTCTTCTGTCTTCTGCTCGTGACGTCTGCCGCAGGTTGCAAATGCCCGTGCACGCATCGGAACGAAGTGCCTGACACTGCGGGCCTTGTGGGCTGTGCCCAAAGTACTCACTCGTTCATTCTTTCTTACTTACGGGTGCGGATTGCAGAGACCTGTTTCGCGGACGCCGATTGCCCGTCCGTCTACGCCTGCAAGCTGGGCACGGTGGTTGTCGAGGAGAAGCGCTGGGGCCACTGCGAGTGCAAATGTTGAGTCGAATGGATCGGACGCTTGTGCGTGGACGAACAATAAACTATTGAATGCAATTAACAATTGGATTTGGCGATGTCTTGGTAACAGTCATTTGTGCTCGTGAAAATGCAGTTGACTTTAAGCGTTCACTCGAATTTCGTGTCGAAAAGCACGAATGCGCGCTTACCTTTCGGTTTTTCTTCGAAAAGCAAGGCAGAAGGAATGCGTTACGTGTCTTTCTTTTCGAGCCGCCACTTGCGAAACGAAGCGACTGAAAGGCGATTACTTTTCGGCATTTCACACTCGTCGCCCGCGTAACCTTTGATAAAAGTTTCGAGGCTGCGTTAAGCTTCTCGCCTCAACCTCTCGTCGCGTTCTTCTGCCGCGGACACAACGAATAATCACGGGCGAGAAAACAGCACGGAATAAGCCGCTTTCTGCACGTTCTTCGCGCTACGCCCCGCAGTTCTAAGAAAAAATAGAGGTTTATTCAATGCTTTCAGTGTTAAACCGGGTGAGAATGGAATGAATATACAGCGAATACAAAGCTACGAACCGACAACGTCCGCAAGCCGCTCTTCGATTTGGGCAAACGTCCCCCGCTCTTCGGCCGACTTGACGAAACAAAGCGAACACGCCAGTTCGACACTGAAATCAACCGATCACTTGCAAACACTCCTTCCACTCACATTTCCGGTGGGCACTCGGGCGGGAACGGCGGCTTCGGTTCGTCCTCCAGAAAGTCGGCGAGGTCCTCGTTTTCGACCTCGCTGAACGGTCGGCGGCCGCCGTTGAAGAGCTCGAAGAGGAGGACGCCAAACGCCCACACGTCCGACTTCTCCGAGAAAACGCCTGTCTTGAGGGCCTCCAGCGGCATGTGCGTGACCGGAAGCTTCTCGCCCTTTTCCTTACGGCCGGCTTCCTTCTCCGTTCGGCACAATCCGAAATCCCCCACTTTTGCAATCCCGTTCGCGGTCAGGAACACGTTCCGAGCAGCGAGATCGCGGTGGACGTAGCCGAGGGACGCCAAGTGGAGCATTCCCTCGCACACGTCCATTGCGATGTTCAGAAGGTCCCTCAAGAGGAGGCAGACGGGCACCTCGTCGCAGGGATCGGCCGACTAAACGAGAGGGTTGGTTGGTGGATTGCCCGCCCGCTTGCCGTGTAGTGGAGCGTGTGGGCGGTGAGGACGTCGTGCAGGGAGCCGTTCTCGCACAACTCGGTCACGATCACCGGCCGGTCCTCTTCGCTCACGCAGCCGAGCATGTTGACGAGGTTCGGGTGCTTGGGGATCGTCTTCATGAACTCGATCTCGCGCATCATGTCTTTGCGGGCGCGCGTCGCATACGAGTGCGAAGACTTCACTGCGACCTCCGCTTCGATCACCTCCTCGCCGCGCACTTTCTTCAGGTGGCCGAGGTACACTGTGGCGCAGATGCCCTTGCCGAGGATCGTGTCCAGCTCCACCTTCATGTCGCGCGGGATCAGCTCCCACTCGTCCATTTTGCGGTCCCGGCCGAAGAGCAGCCGGCGCGCGTTCAGTTGGTGTTGCTCGGCGAACCACCTGCAAATGGGAGGATTGAACTCGCTCAATACTTGACTGCTCACTCGATTTGGCTCTCTTTGTACCGCCGCTTCACTCGAAACGCGAACCAAATGATCAGCCCGATGAGGAAGACGGCGAAGAGACAGGAGATCGAGATGACCGCGATGATTTGAGCTGAAATTGAGGGAATTGCCTTCAATCCTTGCTCCTTCTTGTTTACGGGTCAATCCTCGCTTTTTCACTTCTGGTTGCGGGATCGTGATGTTGCACACAAAGCTGCAAGAAGGAGTGATGGACTGCCAAAAGTGGGAGAACCCACTTGTTCTCCGCGTCCTCTGCCTCGGTGGCGGTCAGATTGTAGAAGTGGAAGTACTCGGTGACGTTCTCGTGGAAGAATTCGGCCATCCGGTCGCAGGGCGTGTTTTGGATGTCGGCATTGTAGTTGACCTTCAAGCAGCCATCGATTGAGTGTGTTGGAGAATGTTGGACTTGCCGGAATGAAGTAGAGGACCGTGTGCACTCGGAGCACCTCCTCCACGTACCGAATCGTGTACCCGAGATTCTCGTCGCTGAACAGGCGAGCGACATCCGGGTACAACTCGAAGTCCGCACACGGGATGTTGAAAAAGAAGACGAGCGATGTTTGGTCGACGCACTGCCAGACGTTCTCGTGGATGTAATTCTTCAGCTGGAGCTCCAGCAAGAAGTTGAGGTGCCTGGGATTGTTTAGAGTGTACTGGACGCTGTTCAGGTGTCTTACGGGGTCATGACCAGATCGTAGCTGTCGGCCAGCGGGCAGGTGTACGCCTCCTCGCACTCCAGCGGTTTGTTGAACGCCGGATTGAGGACCACCGGCCGTCGGCTGCAAACAACCCACTTAAATGCTCTTCCTCGAATCAAAAGAGTACGAAAGAGAGTTGAAGCTGCACGAGGTGGTGAGCGTGTCCATGACGACCGTGCAGGTGCTGCTCGCACACGGCTCCTGCAGCAGCGGCACAATGATCGTCCGTGGATGGCACTTGTCGTCCTTAGGCGCGGGTGTTGGAACCGCACGGGAGGCGCCCACAAACGAGAAAATTAGGAGGAAGAGCATGAGCGAACGTTCGCAAAGAACGCCGCAGGAATCACTTCTTTTCGTTCGAAACGAACGGAAACGAACGAAATTCTTATCGCCGGCGAAAAGACGAATGAAAGCACGGATTTAGGTTCGAATTCTTGACGCAAAGCGAGAAGAAAGGACTTTGTTCGTTGACACTCCTTTTTGGCGGCCGTTCAAGCCATGGAAACACGTGGAACACAAGTAGGTAGAAGTTTTATCCGAACACAACGAACATCGGTCGAGTTCACCAAATTCGGCATTGTTTGTCTTTCGGCCGGTTGTTCATCGGCGTGCCCGCGCCGCAGTGGAAGGCGTTCGTGAAGGCAAAGAAGTTGGAGAGCGCACTGTCGATGCGGGCGAAATTCGGTGCGTGGGCGTTCGTCTGGAGGAACGACAGCCGGTTGGCCCGCGACTGGTGATCGCAGAAGGCGACGCCCATCGAGACGAAAAACGTTTGCTCGTGGGTTAGATGCGAGTAGCCGCGCACAGGAGCGTCCTTTCCGCCCTTCGCCTTCAGCGCCTTCTGGTAGGCGAAATAGGCGGCCCGAACGGCGGCGTTGTCGGCAATCTGAAGTGGTCGGTACAAATTCGAAGAACAAAAGGGAACACGCACGTTCTCGGCCAACGTTTGCTGCCCATTGACGCGGAATTTGAGGTCGGCGTCCTGGACGGCGTTGTACTGAGCGACGAAACACTTGGCTCTTTCGTTGAAGGCCGTCCGGGTGGCGACGTCGAAGCTAAACGACTCCTTTACTTCTACCCAATCCTCTTCGTTCCCTACAGATCGCCGCCCGGCTGCCCGTACTTGTCAAAACGCGCCCCCACGCTGTCGAAACCGTGCCTGCAACCGAACGATTGAAAGGCGGCAAGCAATAGAAGGAACTCACGCGAACTCGTGTGCAATGAGGGTCCCGAGCATTCCGTAGTTGTAAGCAGCTGGCATCTGGAGTTTCATGACGTCGGTGATGGCCGCCGGGATGACTGAAAGCGAGAAGTGAGTGGTTAAAAAGAAGTTCTCACACTTACAGATGGTGTTCTCGCCGAGCACGTGGGCGGCGTTCACATCCGTCGCCCGCATCGAGGTTTCCACTGCCGAAGACGAGTAGTACTCGGGAACGACCTGCAAGCGGTCAATTAGAAGCTGCAGTTGATGGCAGCAAACCAATGAGAGCATCTTTCGGTGACGGGCGTGCAGCTGGACCTTGACGCCCATCCGGCGGTAGGAGTCGGCGGGCAAGAGGTCCAAATTCGCGTACCGCTGGTTCAGTTTCTTCCCGTCGGCCGCGTCGTCCACCGCGCCGACCACCACGCGCATGGCGTTCAGCTTGTCGACGACGGCCGTTCGCGAGGCCGCCGAAAGCCACGTGTTCCGTCGGGTGAACGCTTCCCGAAAGCCCGCCCGCACGTTCTCCGCCATCTCCTCCACCGCCCGCTTCGTGTCGGCGGAGAAGTGGTTGGCCATGTAGAAGTGGTCGTTCACCAGATGGAAGGACTCGGCCACGTCCTCCAAACAATCCTGCCGCCGATTCGAGACGTGCGAGCTCCCGTCGATGCGGCGGGCGAACTCGTTGGCGGCGTTCACGAACCGCTGGTCCAAATACTTCACGTTCGCTAAGATGAACCGAATTTGAAGGTAGTTCGCGAGCGCCTCCTTGCGGGCGTTTTCTCCGATCAGAGCGTTGAGGGCGGTGAAGAACTGGGTGTTCATGAGGAAGATCTCAGTGGTCGGCTTGTTGAGCTCGAAGCGGACGGGGTCGGGCAGGTAGTCGTTGTCGTTGAAGAAGTCCGTCCACACGATCTGCAACGAGGATTGTTCCGTCTATTCAATGAGTGATTGCTTACGTTCGGCACAGTGGTGGCCAGAACGCTCCGTTGGATCTTGTTGCTCTTGGACTCGACCGTCTGCGGGTCAACGGTCGTGCTCAGCCCCGCCGCGACGATCAGCGCGGCCAATCGGCGTTCGAAGTCGAGCACGCCGTTCACGGAAGCTTTCACTTCGGCGACGGTCTTCGGAGAGGCCGCGTCAGACGCGACGATGTGCACGATTTCGGTGAGGAAGTCGCTCAACGCTTGTCGCTTGCCGGCGGCCGCCCCGTTCGTGTAGTCGGCGAGGTCGCGGAGCAGGAGCGGGGCGGGCATGAGCACGAGATGGACCTTCCCGTCGGACATCTTGAAGGGCTCCAGATGGATGAGCAGAGAGGTGCCCATTCGCGTGGAGATCTGATAGAGCATTTCGGTGAGGGCATCGGCATCGAAGGCGTTCGCGTCGAAGTTGGCGTCCAGCAGCGGGAACGCGGTGTTCGCCGTGATGTCCGCTCGGAGTTCCTGCGTGCGGGCGAGGCCGTTCAGCTCGATTGCGGCGACGTCCAGGCACTTGTCGCGGTAGGTGCGCATCTTCGTGATGGCCGCTTGCGTCGTCTTGTCGTTGCTCATGAGAAGGGCTGGACAAAACGGAGTGATCGTCAACCGGCCCGTCTCTCCAACTCACTCTGCATTCGTTCATCCACGACATCCTTCACGTGGTTCATCCAACTCGCCCGTCCGTCGGGTCCACCGGTGGGATGGTCGGAAATGTACCGCCCGCACGTGTGCTGGAAGAAGTCGGTGCACGGGTTGATGGACGTGTTCAACGCGCGCAAGAAGACGCCGAAGTGCTTGGATTGGCCGGGGACGGTCGGCTTGCGGGCAGGCTTCTTCTTCCGGGGCGCCTTTTTCGGCTTCCGCCGGTTCTTCCGAGCGGCCGTGTGGCCATGATGGGGCGCCGACTTGTGAGCGGGCTTCTTGTGTCTGTGGGCCGCCTTGTGCGGCGACTTGTGGGCCGCCTGGTGGCCATGGGCGGGATGAGCGCGGTGGGCGGGATGGTGGGCGCTCTTGTGCGCGGCCGCGCGGTGAGCAGCTCCTCGATGCTGCGGGCGATGGGCGGACGGTTTGGAGTCGCCGAGCTCGTGGAGGAGGGCGAAGAGGACGACGAGAGAGACGATCGGCCAGAGGGAAGCCATTTCGCTTCGTTTGGATGCCCTCCTTCTCTGCCCTACCGTCTTTTATACGGTCGTGCATCAACGAACGGCGAGCAAAAGCGGCGATTTGGGCAGCTTTTTGTCGCGTGAACGAACGTTCTCGCTTGTGGCGACCGGAAGCGGCCGGTGGCCACGATCGAACGCTTCCCCTCCGGCCGGCTGCGCAAACGGGCCGCACAATGGGGCCTTCGTTTTCAACAACAGGAAGCAGGAGCGCCCCCCGCAGTTCGAAGCAAAGCCGGTAGCATTTGCGTCAAACAAACGAAAATATCGGGCGATCCTTTTGGTCGTCCCTTGTCGCCCGACAAGGCACAAATTTTGTGCACACCGCCGTGCTCAACCACCGTAGTTCACCTGACTTCCGGCTTTGAAAACCGAGAAAAGCGGGTATTTTGCTTCCTAACGCGTTACGGGTTCTTGTGTGTTGACGTGTGTCTTTTGGCAACATGCCACCGCGTGCGTGTTTGCTTCCATTTCTCGTGCTTTCATTTACTGAACGAGATCTTTGAGCCAGTTGTTCTCTGCTCCAAACAAAAGACCGACCCTCTTCCGGTCCAAAGAAACGAAATTACGCAACAGCGAGTTGAACCCATCGTTGCTTTGTTTTGTTCTTTATTTGCTCGATTTTGAAGGCAAGAACGATTCTCGCCTCCTCATCTTCCTTCCCTCGTTGTTTAACGCTCAGACCTCTGCTGTTTTGCGCGGGTGCGGTTCGATCAGCAGCTTGTACGTTGTAGTCGTGAGGCTGAGGCTGAAGCGGTTGAGTTGAATATTTATTTCCTTCGCCTAAACGAGCGGTCTAGAGGACTAACGAGTGAAAGGCAGTTGGATATTGCAGCTCCATGAGGAGAACGTAGTCAAACAAACAACAACAAGACTGTACAGGGGGTGAGATCAAGTGAGAGGAGATTAAGCGGGGTAAGCGAACACTTCGACGCCCAACTGGTGTTTCTGCAGCTTGTACTTTGCGAGGATCACTTTGATGGACGGCCGGAGCTTCGCGGGCTGTTTGGCCGGCGGGATCACGTAGATTTCGTCCCGCCGCTCGATGATCTCCATCGCCCGAAGCGAGCAGTACGCTTGGAGAGCCAACGTGAGCAGCGAGAGTGGAAGGCCGCAGAGGAGTTGGAAGAAGAGCGAGTGTTCCGCGGCGCTGTTCGCTGAAAAGCACGAGAATGAACGAGAGCCTTGTGAGGCGAAAACTCACTTAATCTTCGGAAATCATCGTAGTTCAAAAAAATCACGACGACGGTCACAAGCATCAGCGTAACGAAAATCGATTCGGCTAACTAGAAGAGTGGAGAGTGAGATAAGTGCTGAGTGAAATGAGTGAACGAACCGTGATAAAAGCGGCCACCTTCACGAGTGCTCGTTTCTCTTTCTTCACGCCCCGCACGGTCAGACAAACCGAGAGGACGGCGGCGAGGATCAGCGGGAAGAACGCGTAGAAGACGGGCGATTTGAGCGACAAGCAGGCGAGTGCGACGTCCACGGTGAGCGCAAAACCGGCAATGATTGGGAGGCAGTCCTGAAATGAGTGGATAAGCGGAGGGATGATCGAGGCGACAACTTACGAAGATCTCGACCAATCCACAGCAGCACTTGTCGTCCACCTCTTCCTCTTCCCAGCTGCTGCTCGTCGACGTCGAGGACCGATCGTCCGAGTACTTGCGGTAGTTGAACATCGTTTGCGGTAAGCGAGAGGGCTAAAATGAGACAAGAATGAGAGCTCATCCAATGAGTACGCGCAAACACCCCGGCTGCACGCAGCGAAAACAATTGAAAGAACGCGCCGAACAGAAAGCAGTTCGATGAAGACGACTGAAAGAAGTGGTGACTCGGCGGTCGGAAGACGATTAGCCCCTATTTACGGCGTCCGGACGACCGACGGAATGCCGCACAAACTCCAGCGAGTACCTCGAGCGTTCAAGTGAGGAGGCGGGAGCAAAACAGAACCGAACAGAACGCAGCGACTTCAAGTGGCCCCTCCCTCGGCAGATGGAGCGGAGATCACCGGAAAGGAGTGAACGCAAGAGCGGGCAGACGAACGTGACTGCCGCTCGTTAAGCCAATTAGTTCGACCGTTCGGCGTCGTTCAATCCAATTTGAATTACGAGCCGCTCGGTCGAGAGCAGTCGGCTGACGTCCGCCGCCGTCCGCTGCAATATAAAAACGAAATTCGATGGCGGGGAACGTGGAAAACAACTCAGAAATCACGCCCTAAACCGAAGATCCCTCGCCGTCCGTCTCGCCGATCAGAAACCAAACGAGAGGGCGGCGGAGTGACGCGCGACCGTGTTTGCAGAAATCAAGTGAACTGTCCGCAAATTTCGATCACTAATTGACCAAACAACAACGGCGTTCGTCTCTGCTCTTGAGTTGGTCGGCCGCCTTCAGAGTGAGCTACAAAAATTTAATGAACCGTTTTCCATCACTCACAATGCGATTTCCTGCTAATCACTGCTGAGTGGGTGGATGATCGATCGGAGCTGACAAAGATGTCAGCGGATTCACTCACTCGCAAGCTTCTCCTCGCTTTGATCCGTGGACTTTAGAGCCACTCATTGATCAGAAAAGATATAGAGAAGGTAAAGACGGGAGGAAGGAGACGCGGATGAGTAATCACTTGTGCGCGCCCATACGTCCTTTTAACTTCACGTACGCAAGTCGTGTTTTGAAATCCGCCGACCACGTGCTCCAGCCACAAAGAATGTTGGTGCCCGATTGATGGGCAGACACTCCGAAATAACCGAGAGCTCAAGTGTCTATCGATCGGCCGGCTGCTCGAAGGGCGGTCGTCGATCGAAGCGGGCCGAATGTTCGCTGAACGGGCGCAAACCAAACGAGTATGTCGATCGATGTTCGTAATAACCGAGCGATTATGTGAGCGAATCGTAAAGCAAACCAATCAGATGTTAGCGGTAAACTCGGAAGGGTTAGGAACGAGTGTAACAGCAACCAAGTTCAGAAAATTATTTTCTTTTTGCTTGTCAGAGGTCAAACTAAAGTGACAAACCGGCTGAAACAATCGAAACCTGACGGAATGTTACGCTCTCCATTTCGAAGCGTTTTAATTGCCCAACAACAACGCCCAATTGATGAGCGCAATTGAGATGAGCGGCGTGCGGAGAGCAACGAGCAGAATTGACGTCAAAGTTCGTGGAAGCGCGGAGAACAAGTGGCTTTCGCTCGCCCGCCCGCTCGAGTGCCCACTTGATCGCCGGGCGAAAGCGAACGGCGCCGGCAGCAAGTGGGCGACACACGTGCAGAAGTGAGGAACGCGTACAGTAGCGGGAGAAACGTCAAGAAGGACGGAGGCGACTTCAAGCGTTTCACCCCTTTTGTTCTTTGCTCTCACTCTTGAGCTCATCCAGAACGACAGGAGAGCCTGAGACGAGCATGTCGTCTGTTGATCTTGAAGACCAGCGTGAAGTGTACACAACAGAATGAGTGTAACTGTGTGCCCCGGCCTCTCGCTTGCTTGTCGCCTTCTATCCTCCTTTGCCTCGTGCTTCTAATCGACTGGAAACCCCAACGGTTGCCCCCGAACTCGCAGAGCACGTTGGAAGGAGGCGGAGCAAAAACAAGGATTGTTTTCAGTCTGATGGACAAACAGCCACTTCTATTCACAGTGCAATTAACTCCACTGATCACTTGGCTGCAATCCATCACTCACTCCCCCAACAACACCCGCACGAACAGACAGTCGTCCCGATGCGGTGGATGTCGACGAAAAGCGGAGAAATTTCGGGACAATTCGGGCGTCGCGCTCGACGGTTCTTTCGCGTTGTAAAGCGGGTGTTTTCGATTGTACCGAGTGTGCACTGCGAGCGGCACTCCCGCCCGCTACCGTCTGCATTTCACCGATCGTAGAGGGAGATGAAGGCCGATCGGAATCTCCGCTTGTCGCACTCGGCGGTCATTCGGTCGGTCGGTCTGTCGGTGCACATTCCTTTCGGATGATAAGCAGACGTGCGTGCATTCCGCCGCCGATTTCAACACGATTGACGTCTTTTCGTTTCGAATCGACGCACCGAACGGAAAACAAGCGGCTGCACGTCCGTTCGGCCGAGGGCATTGGGGAGTTTCCGCTCGGTTCGAAACGAAGGAACACTCATCGTTGAGCGGAAATGACGAGCGGAGACGAAGAAATGGTTGGCTTCTTCGGCAAATTCGAGACGCCTCAATTGAACCGCAAAGTAATGAGTGCACTCCAGTCAACAAACAGTCGAGCACTCGCTCCGCACTCCGACCGAATGAAAGTGGCGAACATCACGTTCTCGCGCGTCCACCGAATGCCCCCGCTTGTCGCCAACCAACGATCATTCGAACTGTTGATCGAACAGCCGACTGCTCGCTTTCGGTCGGCATTCCGGGAATTGCCCCTTTGAGAGTGCGGGCGTAAACGCGGCGGTTCTCCGATCAACCGTTCGATCATTCCGCCGCCCTCACTCCAGCGGGCAGAAGGCACTGATCACTCACCCGATCGGTGCGTGTTTACTCCAGCACATGGCAGACGATCATTGATTTCAGCCCAACTGTACAGTAGTCGACCACAGAAACACGACGAGATGATCGGTCTGTTATGAATCGAGACGACAAACGAACCTAATGATTACTGAACGATTGCAACAGGTACAATACGAAGTCGCCGTGAAATTTCTGCACTGGTTGCGATTCAAATCAACGGAGAACACGTGAATAAGGTTGATTTGTTGAGTTAATTTTGCATTTGTACCTTTCGGCAATTCAAACCCTTCGATTAAAGGTAGTTTTTGTCGGAGATTGCTCACACGCTGCGTCGAAAGTGGTTAGAAGATAATCACGACAAAATCTACGTTTTAACGCCGTCGGTTCGGCTACTTCCATTCGAGCAGCGACTACTCGACCGTCTAACCCAACGGTTTATCAGCAGGAACGACAAAAAGTGAGCAACTAGTTGAATCGATAAGCAGCCCAGCTTTCCTCCCACCCGTTCATGGATGACGCTGTTCGGCAGAGGACACCGGATATAAAAGGATGAGAAGTGGAGAACGACCACAGCGGAAAGATGACCATTTGTTTCTGTTTGCTCGCCTCCTTCTTCTTGTGTTCTGTAGGGACGCTCCAAGCGGCAGTTGACTGGCCGTTCGAGTCCTACGCCAACGACATCCTCAAATTCCAACTGCAAATCGGCACACCGCCGGTCGGCCTCAAGGTGCTCGGCAAAGTCGAAGTGGACGACGAGCCGGTCGGCAGCAACCTGCAGGTGGTGGACGTCCTGGAAGGCGGTCTCTACAACTACAGGCAAGTGCATTCTCTTCATCTTCAGTCCTTTTTCTTCTTGCAGAGACTCATCCTCGTACGTTGAGACGGGCTTCTTCTACGACGATCTCTACGATGAGCCGGACGGGTGGACGGGAACCGAGACTTTTGTCGTGAGTCTTCAACACCCCGCATTGTTTGATTTTTCCGTTTAGATCGACGGGCAAACCAAACCCGGAATCGCGTTCACGGTCGTCAACAACTCGCACATGATCTTCCCACGCGACGGGTGGCTCCCGTTCGGTCGACAGCTTGCGTACAAAACGATCCCTCGTTTCTCTTGAGTCTGCTGGAAGACGAGGAGGACAAGGTGGTTTCGTTCGCATATGACTCGTGAGTTCTCTTACCTCTTCTGATTACGTCTTCTTTAGCATCGGACGCGCGAGCACCGAGGACTACGTGGCGTTGAACGGTTCGGTCCAAATCGGCGGTCGGCAGCCCGCCAAGTGCGCGGGCGACTGGACGGAACTCCCGAATGCCGACTGGCTCGATCTGGACTGGCAGGTCGTCTTGGACGAGTGAGTCTCTCTTTCCTTCAACCAACCATTGGCTGCTGGCTGTAGAGTGACGATCGGAACGTACACCTTCGCGGCGGGCGGCACGGCGTACTTCCGGCTGGCCGGCGACGTCGCCTTCCTCCCGGACGCCGTTTTCGCTTCGATCATTCGGATGGCCAACGGAAAGCGATACGACTACGAGGCAACCGTTGCGTGTGGCTTCGCCGAGGACCTCGTCTTCACGATCGACGGGGTGGACATTCGAGTGTCCAACGAGGACCTCATCGATCGAACGACCGAGACGCCAGACGGCCAGTACGACCTCCTCGTTTACAGCACAGGAGACTGCAAGACCTGCTTCGCGCTGCCTGTGACCGTCTTCCGCAATCACTGCCTTCTGCACAATCACCAGAACGGGACTGTTTCGATTGCAACTGCTTTGAATTGAGCATTTGCTCTGATTACTTTGGGCAATAAACAATCGCTTGCTAATGATTGGAGACAGTCGAAGGTGCCAGAAGATCTCAACATGTTCATTCCGCACAATCGCACAAACAAAAATTCAGAAGATGTGTCCGCAGACCTTGAGCAACAGCAGCATTTTGGCGCCCTCCTTCATGCCCTGCAGTTTGACCAGCTTCTTTTGGTCGTCGTCGAGGAGGACGCCGCGGAAGTAGAGCTGCTGGAGGAATTCGCACTGCTCCTTGCCGGTGGCGGGGATGTAAATCGGGTAGGAGTTCGTCTCCTTGAGCTGCTCCTTCACGTCGCCGACGGTCGTGTTCTCGTTGGCGCCCAGCCACTCCTCCTCGTCCAGCGACAGCCGGCGGACCCAAAAGCGGAACTGCTGGTCTTCGCGCACTTGGATCGGCGTCTGCCCGTCAATTTTGTAGTCGGCGATCGTAAGCGATTCGTTCAGCAGTTCGTCTGCAAGAGAACAAACATGAAAGAAGGGACTGTTAACTGCAAACCGTTGTAGAAGAGCTTGAGAGAAAAAGAGAATCCCTTCTTCTGGAGGTGTCTCGTGAGCTGCGAGATCTGCACATCGCCCTCCAGGCAGACCGGTTGGATCTTCTTCTCGAGATGGCCAAAGTCGACGGTCATTCCATTGCCTGCAATCGACGGGACAATCGGTAAATTCATTGTCGTGTGGAGAACTCACAGCTCTGCTCGTTGTCCTTGCGCACATCCGCCCCAGCCACGACGGCCAACGCGACGGAGAGCAGAAAGCACTGCACTTTCATTCTTCCGGGTGTCTGCAAAGAAATAAAACAAGAATATGAGGGGCATCAAGCGACCAATCGACTTACCTTCGCCCAAACTACGAACAAGCGGTGGAAAAAAGGAGCAAACGAACGCACTACTTTCACTCGACTGCGAGAGTCGTTTTATGTGGTCGCCATTCCCACAGCCCCTCTCTTACTGCAAACGCCGCCTTTGCGTTCTGTGGGAAAACTGCGGCAGATGATTTTTCGCTTGATTGCGGCGCTTGTACACACTCTAAGCGTCCTCTTTGTTCACATAATTCGTGCGATTTGTGCAATCACTCGTTTAGACGAAGCAAGAAAGCAGAAATTGACAACGAATTACAAACTTCCTCCATCGTTCCTCCACGTCCTCGTACGTTGTATTTTTTGCAGCAAGAACTTGGGGCCTCATTCGAGCAAAAAGCAACCATTCAACGAACAAATTGAATGACCGTCAGAAGTTGTTTGACCAGCGCCTCGAACAAAAGCAAGCATGGAGAAGAGTTGACACCCGCGGGTCGTGTGTTCTCCCGCTTGGCCAAGTTCGAGGATTCCCTCGCGTTTCCGGTTGTTTACTGCTTTCCCCCGCGTGTTCCTTCCATTCTTCCATCCGCCGTCCATCCTCCGCTCATTGATTTCTTCGGTTGCAGATGAACCAACGCCTGAAGAGCCACTTGGTGACTGTGAGCGTGATGGCGGGCGGCGGGGCGTTCCTCTACGGCGCCTTCCGCGCGGGCAAGTGGGGCCGCCGTTTTGTCGACAAGGACGACACCGCGCGGCACGAGGAGATGGAGGACTACCTCTACCAGAAGGAGCTCGAGCAGCGGCAGGCCGGCCGCATGCGCCAACACGAGCACCAGCAGGCGAATCAACGGTGAACCCTCCCCACCCGCTTCTTTCCTGCTTCTCTTCCGCTTAGCTCCTCCTCTTTCGATTGCAATAAATTCAATTATTTTCCGTGATTTGGCTAGGTTGAGCAGAAACAAGAAAAAATCAGGGGTGATCGAAGAGCGAGCGGAAATCCACTCGCAAGCCGACCGGCGAGAACCCGCCGCGATCGCCTCCGATTTCGACAGCCGTCGTTTGGCATTCCGTTCGAGGCCGCGGCGGCTTGGGCGCGTCCACTCGCCGCCGCTTCCCGCTATTCGCTTTTGATTCGAAGGATTTCGATTCGACGGACGTCTCGTTGAATTTTTGGACGGTGCAGTTGATTGCTGTTCCGAATCTCTCCTGTGAGTTCCTTTCGGTTGAGTTGGGGCTTGACGGGGGATGAAATGCGGGAGAAACGGAAGAATTTCGAATTATTTTGGCGCGCGTCCTATTCGAGCGATAATTAGAGTGTTTTGTCGATTTCTCCGCTGTTCTCGTGCGATCACTTTATGCTCCGCATCTTTCAGAACTTGTGAGCAAAATGACCGCCATCGGAGTGCCGATCAAGATCCTCCACGAGGCCGAGGGGCACATCATCACGCTGGAGACGGCGACCGGTGAGTTCCGCCCGCTTCCATCCGTTCACCCGTTTGTTCCTTTAGGCGAAGTGTACCGCGGGAAGCTGATCGAGGCCGAGGACAACATGAACTGCCAGATGTGAGTCCTCATTCTTCTCGCACTCGTCTATTCCCCTTTGATTGCAGGCAAGACATCACGATGACGATGCGCGACGGCCGGACCCAGAACCTGGAGAACGTGTTCGTGCGCGGCTCGCAGATCCGCTTCGTGATCCTGCCGGACATGCTGAAGAACGCTCCGATGTTCAAGAACATCGGCCGCGCGCAGAAGGGCGCCGTCGGCATGGGCCTCGGCGGACAGTCGGCGCCCACTCGCGGCCGCGGCGGCGCGTTCCGCGGAGGACGCGGCGGACGCGGAGGTTCGTTCTCGCGCCCCTCAACCGCTCGAATGATCGCTCGTGTTTCAGCTCCGGGACGTGGCCGTGGCGGCGGAGCGGGCGCGCCCCCGCAGGGCGGCTACCGGGCGTGAATCCCGACCGAATTCGACGAGACGGGATCGTTTGGTCTCTCCCCTCCTCCTTCTCTTCTATGCCGACATCCCACTGCTCTTATGATTGCTTTTCTAATTTAACCACCTTCTTTTTGTTGTTGTTAATTTAAACCAGCGGCAGTAAACGATTGTTCTTCTGTTGATCCGGTCGGCTTTCGGTCGTCGAGAGAGCAGCACGCCTGTTCTCCAATCAACGTGCATCCACGTACTTTTTCTTCGGTCCGTTCACGAGGAATTCTGGGTGTTTGCAGCCAGCAGTCGGCGGCAGCCATGGGCGTCCAGGGATTGTGGCCGTTGCTGGAGCCGACCGCCAAGCCGATCACGCTCGACGCGTTGGAGGGGAAGCGGCTGGCCGTCGGCAAGTCCTTTCATCCTCCTTCTTTCCGTTCATTCGTCGTCCAGACATCTCGCTCTGGCTGCACCAAGCGGCCCAAGGGTACAGCGCGCATGGGTTGAGCTCCAAGTCGCCGCACTTGGCTCTCCTGATGCACCGGATCGCGAAGCTCCTCTTCTACAAAATCCGCCCGATCTTCGTGTTCGACGGCGAGCAGGTGCCCGCGTTGAAGAAGCAAGTTCTCGTGAGTTCCCTCCACTCATTTCTTCCATTCTTCTTTCGTTTGTTTGCAGCGAGAACGCGCCCTCAAGCGGCACGTGGACGAGTTGACGTTGAACAAGCGGCAGAAGGCGCTGCTCACCCAATTGGCCCAACAGCAGGTGGACGACCCCGCAGCGGACGCCGACCGGGCCGCTCTCGAGGCGCAAATCCAGCAGAAGTTTGCCCAGGGACGGCGGTCGGACGACATCTTCGAAGTGGCCAACCAGGAGGCGGAGGCCGCCGGTGTCGACATCCCGAAGTGAGCTCTCATCGAGAAATGCCCCGATCATTCCGCTCGTTCAGGCCGCGCACTCGGAAGCCGCGCAAGAAGCGGGACGAGCAGCCGAACGACTACCTGAGCGGCTACAACCGGCTGCTCAAGGAGGACGAGCGGATCACCTTCCTGCTGGACGCGAAGGAGCGCGCGAAGAACGACCGCGTGAATCCGCACGAGATCCCCGACGACTCGCTGGAGTTCAGCCACTTCCAGCTGCAGCGGTTGTGCAAACGGAACGCCGTGAACACGGAGCTGGAGAAAGTGGGACCTCTTTCATTTCATTCATGTGTTTCGTTGTTTCGTTTGCAGTTGAAGCAGGAAAAGGCCGCTCAAGTCGGCCGCCCGTCCACCTCCTCGTTGGACGACAGCGGCGGCGGCGAGATGGTGATCGTCGACAGCCACTCGCACGGCCACGTCCTCCGGCGCACGTACGAGAACGAGCCGCCGCGCGTCCACCAGCCGGAGGGGCTGACCGTCGAGTGGAAGGGCTTCCTCAAGCGAATCCGCAACGAGTACGGCGAGGACGAGGCGAACGGCGAGGCGGAAAGCGGCGGCGAGGAGGAGGGAACGAGCGGCGGCTTCAACTACGCCCGCCTCCTCCAGCGCTTCGCCCAGCGAGAGGCCGCCGGCCTTTCGGACGGCTCGGCCGCGGAATCCAACGACGAGGAGCAGGAGATGGCGGAGGTCGTGGCCAAAGCGAAGCGATGCGAACAGCACCTTTGGAACCGCCGCCCCACCTCTTCGACGGCCGCCGACCGGATGGAAGTGGACGAGGAGGAGAACGAGGAAGAGAATCCCGAAGGTTTGTCCGACTTCTCCTTCCATCAATCCTCGTTTAGAAGTGAGCACCCGCAGGAAGGACTCGTGGACCCCCGAGCAGTCGGTGCACGGAAGTGAGGACGAGGCCGAGGTCCAGGACCCGATCCTCCGGAGCTCGGAGAGCAGCGAGGCGGAGGATGAGGATTTCGTCGAGGTCTCGGACGACGAGCGGCTGCTGGAAGCTCTTCAGCGGTCGCTCGTGGAGCAGCAGGGTCCGCCGACCAAACGGGCCGCCCGCCACCCGGCCGGCAGCTCCAAAACTCGCGCTTCGACCGCCACCGCTGCCAAGCAGAAGACGCCGAAGAAGGCGGGCAAGAAGGAGAAGCCGCGGGCCGCCTCGAAAGCCGCGAATCCGCCGACCGGCGACCCGAAGATGACCGCCACGTCGGTTCTCCCGCGACCGGAAGCCGAGGACGAGGACGCGTGGGTGGCGGCGGGCGTCGAGGAGAGCGGTCGAGAGATTCGCGAGCCGCTCCTCTTTGCCACCGCCGCTGCTGCGATTCCGGATGAGGTGGCCGAGTCGGGCGTGTACGCGGAGTGCCAGCGGCTGTTGGCTGTCCTCGGCCTTCCGTACATGGTCGCCCCCTCCGAGGCCGAAGCCCAGTGTGTGTGTCTGGAGCGGCTGGGCCTCTGCGACGGGATCGTGACCGACGACTCGGACGTGTGGCTGTTCGGCGGCGAGCGCGTGTACAAGAACATGTTCAGTCGACGGGAGCACGTGCACGAGTACGAGGCGGCGAAGATCTACGACGAGCTCGGTTTGTTCCTTTCATCCGACCATCCACTCATTTATTCCTTTCGTTTCAGGCCTCGGCCGCCTTGATTTCATCATCCTGGCGATGCTGGCGGGCGGCGACTACACGCGCGGCTTCGAGGGCGTCGGCTGCGTGACCGCCCTCGAGCTGCTCGCCGAGGTCGCGAGGGTCGGCGACGAGGCGGCCAAGAAGAACGTGCAGAACAGCGAGGACGCGTACGGCGAGGTGAGCGGCGGCTTTCGTCCTTCTTTCAACCTCAGTTCAGGGTCTCCAAAGGTTGCAACGAATCCGCATGTGGCTGGACGCGAAGCCGAAGGCCGAGGCGGAGGCCGAAGCCGCCGGAAAGCCGTCGCAGTTCTTCGAAACGAAGCAGAAGATTCGACTGCGCCGGCTGATCGAGACGCGGAACGAGCAGGGTCGGATTGAAAACGTTCGTTCCTTCCACCCATTCCTTTTGTTCACTTGTTTCTCTGTTCAGTTCCCGAGCGAGGAGGTGTTCGAAGCGTACATGCGGCCGCTGGTGGACGCCGACGAGCACCGCTTCAAGTGGACGCCCGTCGAGTTCGAAGCCGTCCACGAGTTCGTGTGGCTGCAGTTGGGCTGGTCGGCCGACGAGCTCCGCCGGCACACGCACGACGCGCTGCGGGTTTGGGACGAGTTCATCCGCTCGCCCACCCAACACTACCAGACGCGCCTGACCGCCTTCCTGCGGCGCACGGATTTGGGCCCCGCGACGAGCAGGCCGTTCGCTCCGACGTCTCGCGTGCAGCAGGCGTTGCAGCGGCTGAAGAAGAGGAAGGGCAAAGGTTTGTGGTGTATGAGTTGGGTTGGAACATTCTTTGCTTGCAGGAAAGGGAGCGAAGAACTCCAAAGGCGAGAACGGAGAGCCGAAGGAAGAGGACGAGGAGGAGGACGACCGCGAGCTGGCCACGCTGATCGACCGGGCGAAACGCGAGAGTCGCGCCCGCTCGAACAAAAAGGAGCCCGAAATCACGCCCGCCATCGCCGCCGCCGCCAAACTCCCGCCCCCGCGGCAGACGGCGAACAGCCGGCGGGCGGCCGACGATTTCTACGACGACCGCTTCGACCTGGAGTTCCAGCAGCAACAAGGCGGCTCGTCCACCTCCGCTCCGGCCGCTCGGAAGGCGACCAAATCGCGAGCCAAACGGCCGGCCGTCGGCGGGAAATCGGCGGCCGCCAAGCGGAAGCCGCCGGCCACTCGCACGCCGGCCCTCCTCCGGCCCTCCGGCCTCCAACTGAGCGAGTCGTCTTCCGATGAGGAGGACGGGGCAAAGAAGTGAGTAGATCGACTGATGTCCACCCCCTTCTTCCACGAACGATGACCGGCGAGCAAAACGAGTGTATTCTTTCCATCTGTTGACCGTTGTATCTCTCGTACTTGTTGTTGTTATTCTGTGTTGTTGCAAGTCGTCTGTTCACCTTCTGTATGTTCTCACAAACGATCGCCAGAGAATAAACATGGTCGCGCGTGCAGCTCTTGGCCGTCGAGTCGAATTGGTCATTCAGCGACTGCTCAAACAACACGAAAACACATGTGTGAATGGATTTTAGAGGTAAAGCAAGGCTAGACGGATAAAAACGACGAGTCTTAAGACGAGGCAGCACTCCGCCCAGCCTTGGTCTCAAAACAATCGTGAGAGTTCAAGCGGGCGCTTGAGCAACGTCAGCATTTTGCTGTTGTTTGTGGAGTGGAATGTAAGAAGGGATGGGCGGCTTGTAGAGGAGTGAGATGTCGCCTGAATTCCCCGCTTTGTTCATTCTCCTTCTTGTTGCAAGAACAGCGGCCAACAAGGGCACTTGCGACTGCGTGCAAAAGTCCGGAATCATCGACGACTACAGTGAGTAAGTTTTATCCTTAATTAAAAGTGAGTTGAAAGCTGCAAATAACCGAAAGCGACCAAAATGTCTCCCTTGTCGCTGATAATTACAGTTCGATTTCGAAAGAATGTAAACGCTCATCACTTGCTGCACCCAGTAGTTCCGTCTTTTTTATTGCTCGTTGGCATTGGAGCGGGCGGCGAAGTGGGTGCGCCTCTCCCGAACACTCGCCTCGTTTTCGCTTGAAAATTGAACGCCATTCGGTTTTCTCGTTCATTGGAGCCCTTTTCGATAAACTCTTTGCTCAACTCGCTGAAATGGCCACGATGTCGCCGCAATTAAGGATGGAAGGACGACGGCTTTTGGTCGCCGCCATCCTCCGCGGATTTCCGACCGAGGAGCCGAAAATGTTCGCCGAAGATCGGCGGCAAGTCACGTCGCCTCCACTCGCTCTCCTTCGCTCGATTTCGGTTTGTTTTTCAACCAGAAACTCCTCGATATTCCATTCGTTTGCAGTGCGTGAACACTCGCTATCGAGCGGCCGTCCTCCAGTTCTTCCGCTCGTGTCGACTGGAGATCAAATGGCCGAAGGTGGAGGGTGCGAAGGACGAGTGGGACCATTGGAGAGACCATCAATCGAAGTTCATGGAGTTGGAGAACACGCCGCTGACCGGTAAGTTCAAGGACGATCGATTGCGAGGTCTTTTTTCGACGGATCTCGCTCTCAACCCTTCAATTTCTCCGAGAAATTCCTCCAAACTTTGTTGACTCATCTCCCATCCTGCAGACAGAAAAGATCACGGCCGAATCGCCTTCCACGAACGAAATGGAGACGTCGTTTGGTTCCCGTTCGCCGCCCTCCCGGTTCTCCGGCGCCTCGGGATCGTCGGGCAGCACGTGGACGAGTTGGGCGTCCACGACAGCTTGAGCGAGGAGCAAACGGACGAAATCATTCGGTTATTTTCGAGTAATTTTTTAATTTTTGTGCTCAGTATTAATTCTTTTCACTTTAGCCGTCCACCACCTGATCGTGCCGCCCGAAGCTGATGCAGGAGGCCTCCGTTTGATCCAGCACTTCGCTTCTTCCCTGCGGAATCTGGAGTGTTCGTACACGATCACTCAGCACGCGGATTTCCCCGACCTTCAACTCCAACGCTACTACTCGACCGGCCCAACGTTCACGCTTCTGGCCGGTAAGCCCGCAATGCTCAATTGATTCCATTGCCTTGCCCCGTTCAGCCGAAGGCAAACACTCGCTGAAGCGAATTTTCGAGCTGCCCGTCGAGGAGATCGACCTGAGCGGGAGTCAATCCGGGGAGGTGCGGGGCGGCGAGTGCACCTTCCATCCGACCGTCCGCAAGCTCACCTCCGCGATCTACGGCCATCGGGGGTTCAGTTGGCTGCCGAGGGTGTTGCCCGACTACTACGCCTTTCTGGCCAGGAATGCCCCCACCCTGAAGGAGTTTGAGCTACGGTTCGCCGAGAGCTCCAAAGAAACGTGGAACCCGAACGAGACCGAATCGACGGAACACGATTTCTGGCTGTTCAAAGGAAACGGCCGCTTCGGTCCGCTCTTCCACGAGACGCTCGCCACGTCGACCGAGAAGCCGTTCGAAATGCGAATGACTCGAATCGCTTTCCGGCATTTCGAGAATCCCGTTCGTTCGACTGCTGCTACCGATTATCCTTCGGATCTTTCAGCGATTCCCGTGTGTCCGCCTCATCTTCTCGGCCACACTCAAGGGCGCCGAGCTGGAGTTGGGGGTCCGAGGCGAAGAGCCGCACACCCGGGAGCACTTCACGTTCGACGAGTTGCCGACGGTCAACACTCGTTTCGAAGCCGCCTGTGCGAAGTTCGCCGAGTACGTGAACAACCGCTTCGGTTTGCTGAAAACGAGTGCCCAAGAATAATTCCGATGTCCCCCAGTGATTGTTGTTCCTTCATCTTGCCGAGTAAACTCTCTGTTAATGCAAGAAATGTACGGTGAGGGAATCGATTCGAAACGCTAGCAGAAGTTTGCTTCGTTTGTTCGACAGAAATGAATCGCAAGGGGCTGTGTGCTGTTCGCAAGCAGGAAAGCTCCCGATTTGTTTGCTTTTCGCTGCGAACAAGCGGGCAGACGAGGAACAAGAGAGGAGCGGGAAGCCAATTAGTCGGCCGGCGTCCCGAATTCCGTTTGCTTCCTCCTCATTCACCCGGCTTTTAGTTCTTCTTCCACGTGGGTCCGTTCTCACGGTTAGCCTTTAACAGCACACGATGAGAGCCGTTATTGTTTTGTGTGTGAAAAGCACGTGGCAAAAGAATGCTCGAATAAAATTGGTTGTCCAGCACTCGCCGTTCCGTGGTTGTCAATTGTTTTCTTTGCGAATCCGTCGGGATGTTCGGAGGTCATTCTCCTTCCTTCCATCCCTTCTTCCTGCTTTGCGGTCGACTTCCGCCCTCGCCCGCCCGTCGATCGCTTCGTGTGTGCGCGACTTCTTTCGCCCCGCGCGATCTCCGCGACTTTCCGAAGCAACCGCCCGCCGGCCGTCCACCTCTTTCGACTTTCGGATCGTCCACCCGCCCCTCCGCCCGCCCGGGGGTGTCTTCCGAACGACCGACTGCTTTTTTTGTTTCGTTTTTCAACTCGTTAGTGATGGAACACCGGCTTTCGGGCTTATCTTGAGCTCAATTCGTCTGCCCGAAAGCTTCTTACCGCTCGTTTTTTCAAGTCGACATTAAAGCACTTTGATCCAAATCGCTCACCCAGACCAATCGAATCGCCCGCCTATTCCACGTGTTGGCGGGCATCCATCAGCCCGCTCGACCAACAGAAAAGAGCCGCGATTTGTTTCGCTTTTTATCACGAAGCGCTGCGAGTGCGCAGAATCGGCGAAAAGCACGAAGGAACGCGCGAACCCGACCGGTTTCCGTCGTTCGTGTCCACTCTTTCGGGTCGGTCGTCCATCTTCTTTTCGTTTGTGGGTTCTTTCGGGTTTCTAGGATAGAGGTAGAGTCGTTGAGAAAGGAAACTACCAAGCCGATCGGTAATTGCTGGCTGCTTGCAACGCCTGAACGCTGCTTCTTTTTGTTAACGACAACTACCGCGGTTATTTTGGAGAACTTTGTTATAGCAGAGCTTTTGGGGTTCCGTTTGTCTTGTGTTTGTGGAGCAGACCGAGCAGCCGGAAATCCACGCGCCAATTCCCGCCGCCTGATTGCAATCAGGAGACGGCGGGCGTCAAACACCCGAGTTTTGCGGGATAAACGGTGATCGATTGTGTTGCTTTTGCAGGGCTCTGCACACACCTACCGTCCACTCGCTCTTGCGGCCGTTGGTCCAAATCGTTTCGTGCGTCGTCCACTTCAGAATTTCAACGCCGCAATCTTCGCACTCAAAACTCGACGAGCAGAACGCGCGGGAGTCGCCGGCGACCGGTTTTTCCGCTTCGCTCGTCGCTCATCCGTCCGATGGCTTCTTCTCGTTCATCGTGATCCCCGCACGTCCTCCCTCTCCTTTCGTTTAGTCGGCCATTAGCCCTCTGGGGTTGCTGTTCACAAGTTGGAGCGTTGGTCGCTTGTTTGTAGCCGATTGGATCTGCGATTGGCTTCGGGTAGCACCTGTTTGCGAGTCTTGCTCAAGCACTTCTATTATGGTACGCGCATGTCAAGCCATTGCATTAATTCAACGACCAAACTCATCAAATTGTTCATCGTTCTCCGGCTCATCAATTGGCGAAAACTTCGTTCTTGCAGACGTGTTGGAGAGTAGTCGGAACTACGTAGATTAGTCGCTTTTACAATCGATTTTGTGATGCTTGCAATAGCAATGTGATTCGAATGGTGTATTCGTGATACTCGACGCTTTCCTCAAATTTGATCAAATTTCTGCGTGTTTCAGACGGGCACTCAAACGGCGGGCGGATTTTCGACTCGCGAGCGGATGTTTTCGGATTAAACGCCGCGTGTTCGTCGGATCCAGCGCAATACTCGCCAACTTCCATTATTTGGAGTAGAGGACGGAAGGTTCGCGGTGAGGTAGCGATGGCACCACTCACAAGTTCGTTTCTCTTCAACCTGCTTGTATTCTTGCGTTTGATGGACGCTCGTTTCTATTCCGCGTATTTTAGGCGAGGAAATCACTGCGATGAGCTCCCCTTTTTCGACTTCCACCGACTCGTCGGCCAGCCGCAAAATCCGAAGGAAATCGACCTTTCGGAGGACTCCCGCCTTTCTCCTCCTAGCCACCGTTTTTTTGCTCTCCAATGGGGCAGCAGCGGAGAGCGAGAAGTCGCTGTACACGGACAAGGACCACGTGTTGGAGTTGAACGTCACCACCTTCGATCAGACGGTCTACAACCAACAACGAGCGTTCTTCGTCGAGTTCTACGCCTCTTGGGTTCGTCCCTTTGACACATGTCTTCTTTATTCATCGCTGTTTAGTGCGGGCACTGCATCCACTACAAGCCGACGTGGGTGCAGTTCGCGACGAACCTGCGCTCGTGGACGTCGACCGTCCAGGTGGCGGTCGTGAACTGCGCGTCCGAAGAGAACTCGCCGCTCTGCCGGCAACACGCGATCGCCGCCTTCCCGACGGTGAAGGTCCGTTCTTCCTGCGTGTTTCTTCCATTCACTCGCTCTCTTCAGTACTTCAAAGTGGGCTCCAAATCGAAGGACGACGGCCATACGTTCGACGGCGACAAGTACAACCTGCCGGAGATGACGCGAGCGGTAGCCGAGTTGGCGCGCAAGGACTTCGAGCGGGACCACCCGGTCGGCTGGCCGAAGCTGGAATTGACGCCCAAGTACGTCCACTCAGTGACATCTCTTTAACGAATGCTTGTTGCAGGACGTCGACGCTCTCCGACTTGTGGTCGGCCGCCTCCTCGGCGTCGCTGTTGGCGGTGGTCGTGGACAAGGAGCCGTTCGGCGACGGGCTTTCGGTTTGTTCCCATTCTCTCAACTGCTCATTGCTCGTTTGTTGCAGGCGTTGATCAACTTCCACTCGAACCCGCACGTGCACGTGGCGGTCGTGAGCGCTGACCACCCGCTGGCCGCTCAGTTCGGCGGCGTGGCGGTGCCCGCGCTGCTCGTGTTCAAGCGGGAAAACCCGCACTCGCCGTCCTTCTCGTCGAGCGAGGCGGTGGATTTTGCGAAGATCCAAGAGGAAGTGGACAAACTGGCCGCCCACCTTCAGGACCCGGCCGTCCCCAATCAAGTGCGTTCTCTCCACTCATTTCTGTTGCATTCTTTTGAGTTCAGGCCGCCGAACCGCCCGCCCAGAAGGCGCCGGTCGTCGTGGACGCGAAGCGGACGGCGGAGGAGGTCGCGTGGAAGCAGTTCGAAGTGCAATACCTCGACCTGACCTCCGCCCTCCACTACATGCTCACCCAAGAGATCCCGCGCCGGAACACGATCGACGGCCACTACCTGAAGGTGCTGAAGGACTGGATGCACGTCCTCCGGCAGTACCTCCCGCTCTCCGCGCCCGTCCGCCGCCTCTTCTTCCGGCTGGACGAGTTCGTGCGCCCGCTGGCCACGCTGACGGCCGACGAGTGGCTCGCGCACGTGCGGCAGTTCCAGGACGAGTTGGGCCACCCGCTGCCCGCCGAGTCCAAGTACGTGGCCTGCCGGGGCTCGAAGCCCTACCTGCGCGGCTACACGTGCGGCCTGTGGTCCACCTTCCACGTAGTCACGGTCGAGGCCTTCAAGCAGAACAAACACAGTGAGTTCTCCCGGGCATTCTTCGTACTTCCGTCCGTTTGCAGACCCGAACTTCTCGCCGAACAAGGAGGTGCTCGAGCCGCTGCATCAGTTCGTATTCAACTACCTGAGTTGCGTGGAGTGCGCGAAGAACTTCGACAAGATGGCCAAGGAGACGCTTTCGGGGGTGCGCACTCCCGAAGACACCGTCCTGTGGCTCTGGCGCGCGCACAACAAGGCGAACCAGCGACTAGCCGGCGGCGCCTCCGAGGACCCGCAGTTCCCGAAGCAGCAGTTCCCGCCGTCCGTCTTGTGTCCCAAGTGCCGCCAGCCGAACGGCGAGTTCGACGAGGCGGAGGTCCTCAAGTTCCTCAGCGAGTACTACGCGGACATCAAGGCGATGAACGTCCAGGTACTCGCTTGCACTGCCTTCTGTTGGGAACACACGTGTTGCAGCCCGAACCCAGCTACAAAGTGAACGAGTACGCGGACGGGAAGCTGAAGAAGATCTCCGACAAGCAGCTCAATCCGAAGTTCGCGGCTGTTCACGGATCGGTGGGTTCTTTTCGTTTTCCACTGCTTTTACGTGTGTTGCAGGTGGATCGGCTGGAGGAGGCGGAGGCGCGGCTGAACGGCGAGAAGGCCCGACCGTGGGGCAACGGGAACTACGGTGAGTTCTCCACTCATTTGTTCCCTCTATTCATTTGGTCGTGTGCTTTCAGTGAACACGAACGCCCAGTCGGCCGACCGCAACATCTACTCGCTGCTTTGGATCCTGATCTTCGGCCTGCTGATCGCGTTCGCCTACTTCAAGTACAAGCAGAACCGGTCCAAGTTCTGGAAGAAGTTCTATTATCTCAACGATTACAAATTGTAATTCCTTTTCGATCGTTCGTTCGCGCGGGCAAGCTGGGGCGGGCACTCGCCGCATCTCCTTTCGGTTAACACGTGGCCGTTTCACTTCACGCTCTTCCGTTTGCTCTTTCTTTCGTTCGACGGGTTCACCTTCCTTCCTTCGAGTGCAATGAGCGGTGTGGTCGACGGTTTTCGGCGGTTTGCGGGCCAAAAGAACTCACTTTTCTGTTCGTTCCGAGGGCGTCCGTTCACTTTTGCGTTTGATCGACGTTCGTGTCCAGCCGTCCTCTTGTTCGTTCGTTCTTTTCGTGCGGAAATAAACGTTCTTTTGTCCAAAACTCGCGGGAACAAAACGACCACTTCGCTTTCTAACTCGAACTAACCGGTTGGGTGTGTGCTCTGACTAACCTCCTGCTTTTTAACGGCCGCTTTCAAATCAGCTCTTGCGGGCGGATTCTGGGCCCTAATTTCCGTTCTTCTTCAGACTGCCGACTCACAACCAACGCCTCGCGTAAGGTACAGAGAAATGTGAGCAGTTGGGTGCGGGTTTCTCCTTTCGTTTGGGTTGGGCCTTGGTCAATCGTCCTTAGGACATGCTGCAGAATTCCTCTGATCTTCATGCTTCCTCCGCCAACATCCCCCATTGACTTCCGGTTTCTTTCAGCATGCCGTGGAACAAGAACTCCTCGTCGAACCTGATGAAGTACGTGGCTTGAGCAACAAACGAACATTCCACTCGCCCACCCGCCGGCCATTCGGAGCTTCCCGCCGTTCACTTCTTCCTTCTTTCCCCCGCCTCCTCGCATTTCCTCGTTTGTCGTTCCTCTCCATCCTGCACTCTTCCTATCCTCCTGTCTAATGCGTGTATCGAGTGAGTAGTCGGTTGTTTCGAATGGAATCATAATCAACTACAAGAATCCTTTGTTTCTTCAGAGTTCGCCGCGACGAGGACGAGCGGGCGTTCCGCTTCGAACTCGACGAAATCGACCACTAATCTCTCCCATTTCCTAATTTATTCAAATGATTCTGTTTATTGACCGAAGAATAAATAGTCGCTGCTCGGGGGATAGGAGAGGGAAATGCGGAAAGACGGTTGGGTCGACGAAGATTCCGCTCACTCGGCTCAAACGATCACGCCGGCGGTCTTGCCGCTCGCCGCCGGCTGCTCCTCGCCGCCGTCGTAGCCCGGGTTTTCGGCGGTCGGCCACTGGGCGCGCGGCTTCTCAGCCGTCCGCTTCTCGCCCTTGATCGACGGGAGGACGCAGCGGACGAGCAGGCGGCGCGTGCCCCAGAAGCCCGCCCAAATAAGGAGAGCGACGAAGCAGAGAACGCCGAACGACGCAAAGGCGAGCAGCCACGTGGGCGGGGCGGTCGGGCTGGGGCACGCGTGCTTGGCGGCGTACTTCTGCTCGACGAACGAGAACGTCGAGCCGAACTGCGGCAGAAAGCAAGAGAAAGGCTCCGTTCGACTGCAAACAAGCGGGTTGTTGGGATGGACGGGGCGGCGGACTCACTCGAATGTTCGCATGCACTCGGTGCCCGGCGGACACTCCTTGTACGGGCCGCAGAACTCCCCTTCGAGCGGCTCCACGGGAAAGAAAAGTTGAGTGCCCGCGGTCATGCCCGCCGAAAGCACGAGCAGTACGAGGCCGAATGTCGAGTGCATTCTGTTCGCTCTGAAGACAAGTGGATTACGACCGACCTCGAGTGCTCTGCGGGCGATTGCACGAACAACGCGGAGAGGTCGGCGGAATACGCGGCTTATATTCGCGCCAACACGATCAGTTGATCTTCGAACCGTTCACTTCGATCAGCAAAACATGAGGAACACGTGTGTGAGTACGGCGGAGAATTTGAATCCCAAACGAAGTCTACAGTCGAGCGAGTGTTCGGTTGATCGAATACACGAGTGGTGTGGGCAAAACAATAACAAGTGAAGTGAAACAAGAAATGCAGCATGGAATTTCTGTGATTGCCCGAGAAGTTCACATTCTTCTACCGTCCTCCGCACAGTGCAAAAGCCATGACGTCCCGCTGAGGTCGGCTGGAGTTGTTTGTTTGCACAAGACTGCGGCACACGTGGGTGAACAAAAGAAGCGAGCAGATCGAGGGCAGTACAATAACGGCGGTCTTTTACGGAACGAGCGGTTGTTTGTCGACCAGAACGCACTCAACACCCGTCGAACAAAAAAGACGAGTGGAATTCCGCAATTAGAACCCTTCGACCTGGTCACTCGCTTCAGTCTGCAGTCTTGATCCCTCCTGCAGATCAAAGAAACTCGAGAAGTTCCCACCTCCAGCGCCTCGAATCGGCAGCTCGAATTCCGCCGATCAAGAGCGACCGGCGGATCAAAAGTGATCAGCGGGGCGACCGAGCGAGCGGATTTGTTTTGCGAAGTGCGGCCGGCGGGCGGGCGGCTGAGTGGCGGGGCGAAATGGATGCGAAAACACGCCGGCCTCGTGTTTCCTCCGGCGACACCCGCCCCCCGCTTTGATCTGAAGTCCGCTCATTAATCACTTCTTTCGGCAACTCGTGTCATCCGCCCGCCGATCGATCGCTCAGCTGATTTCTCGCCCGTCCGAACGGCCGGCCGACCGCTCCGGTTCGTCCACTTCTCGACCCGAACGACCGCTTTTAGGGCCCGAGAGTACGAACTCGGCGGGCGATTAACACTCGATCAAACGAAACCAATTGGCCGCCCGGCTGCAGGCGGCTCTTCTTTTATTTATGAACACTCAATTGGTTTCTGCGATATCTGGCCTAGTTCTATAGGGATCACGACAACCGCCGGCCATCCATCTTCCCGCCACTCCCGATTCGTACGAATTTGCAGCCGAAATGTTGCAAGCTCGCTGATCACAGGGCAGAGACGTAGAATTTATTCCATTCCTGTACACAACAAGCGCGCGATAGAAACACCCGCATACACGACTTCAACACAAATGAAACAAAGTATTAAGGAGAAGAATTCTAGCTCAGCTCAAGCGTCGGAGTTCAGCGGGCGTGCTGGCCGCTGAGCAGCTTGAGGATCTCCTGCCGGACGGCGTTCGCCCTCGCCGCGCCCATGTTGTCCAGCTCGACGGCCACCATGTTGCCGAACCGCTCGTTAATGAAGTGCTCGGCCTGCAAACACAAGAGGAGCGTCAGGAAAGAAGAAAAGGAAGGAGATGTACGGGATCAACAGCCGGCAAGCGGCGGACCATCCGGCTGATCTGAACGCGACACGAGCGGCCGGTGCAGCGGAAGAGATGGACGATCTCCAGGCGGTCCTCTTCGATCACGTTCCGCCCGTTGATCTGAGACGAGAAGAGTGAGGGGTTGAAAAAGAGGAGGGAGTGGAAACTCACGGACAAAATGCGGTCGCCGACCTTCAGCGGGATCTCCGCCCCGTCCTTGCGCTCGAGCAGCTTGCCGACCACGGCGCCCAGCTCGAAGCGCGTGTCGTTGAGGATGAAGCCGTACTTTCCGTCCGCTGAACACCCACTGGTTGCTGGTAGACGATTGAGAGAACTCACCGCTGTTGGAGTCCCGTCGCAATTCAAACTCGTGGACTTCGAGCACCTCCTTCGTGTCGAAGCAGCCGAGGTCCTCGCTCGTGATCGTCGAGTTCGTGCGGTCCGTGGAGTCCAGCGAGCAGTCGCTGATCGTCTCGTCCAAGCCGGCGAGTCGCGTGGCCGCCCGAGCGGGGGTGTCCACCGACCAGAAGGAGTCGACGGTGCTCGAGGACGAGCAGGAAGAGAGCGAAACGGAGCTCGCCGCGTTGCTCCGGTCGACGAGCAGCCACGGACCCCGCGGGAGCTCGTCGTCGTCGTCGCTGCTCGTGTTCAGCGTGGAGATCTCGCTGACCGTCATGTTCTGCAAAAGAAGCGAGTGAGTGAAGGATGGATTGATTGTCTGATCGAAACGCGTGATCAACGCGGTCTTCGCCCTATCTCATTGCCTCCGACCGCATGGGAAACGGCGGAAAAACGACCGAGCGACTGGCCGCAACCGGCGACGATCTCTGGATTGCTCAAACGTAGCCGTACGTTTCTTGTCGGAGTTTGCCTAGCCTTTTCTTTCGCGTTCGTCGGCGACAAACTGCCCAATTCTGCCCAGTAACCACCCCAAGATCCCTTCCCCACTCACCTCTTCGATGCGCTCGGCCTTTGATCGCTTGCGGCCTTTGGTTCGCTTCGGTCGTTGGAGGAATTGGGACAGGCGATAGGGAAGGCGATTCATTTGGATTAGAGCTTGGGAGGAAGACGGCCGAGTTCAAAGTGGACCGAACACAAACTGCCGATCGGGCGGCTCTTGAGCGCAGCGAGACGCAAAAGGGTGGTCCACTCGTTCCCAGCACTTGCGACGAGCACTCGTGTGTGACTTCGAGTGGGGCGGCGCGAAGACCGCGAGCAATACGCGCAATTACCGACTTTCCCATGGACTCCTCGATTGGGAACAGCGAACGCAAGGCGGTAATCAGATTACGGAATGCCGCCGGTCAGGATCGATTTGAATCTGCTGCGTTGATTGCAATGGGGAGTAGCAGGCAATCAACAAGCAAATAAAGAGAAGAAATACTGTGGGGATTCATGGCATCGGAAAACAAGCATGAAAGAAGCCAATCGACCGCGATTTCAATCCAACTCCGCGGGCAAATTCGCTAATTTCATGTACGATCGTTTTGATTCGAAAACTTCGCTCAGCGACACAGAGATCAACAAGGCAGAAAACTCTGTTTACGCACTTGTTGCGTCTACTTTGGGCAGCATCTCTCACGATTCTTCTGCTTTCAGACTTCAATTCGGAGGAAGATGGTGATCAAATTCACGTCCAACGTCGTCGACCCGCCGGCGCTCATCTACATGGGCCGGGACAAGCACGAGAACGAGAAGTTGATTCGGTAAGTGCGCATTTCCGTTGTGTTGAGGAATTTTCGACAAAACGTCCTCGAAATTCGAGTTCGAGTCTGGTTTTGAGTTATTCGTTTCACACTGGGTTCGGATCACGCGGAGCAGCGGGTAGATGTCTTCGTTGACTAAACTGATATGAAAACAGAAATTTATCGTTGATTTTACGCGTTTCTATTAATTTCTTCTGCTTTCAGATGGGGCTGGCCGGAAGACGTCTGGTTCCACGTGGACAAGCTCTCCTCCGCACACGTGTACCTCCGGCTGGAAGAGGGCCAGACGATCGACGACATTCCGCCCGCTCTGATCAAAGATTGCGCCCAATTGGTGAAGCAGAACTCGATTGAGGTGCGTTCACTCCTTTCGTTGCTTTCCATTGATTTCGAATGTTTAGGGCTGCAAGCAGAACGACGTGGACGTCGTGTACACGATGTGGTCCAACCTGAAGAAGACGGGCGACATGGTGGTCGGCCAGGTGGGCTTCCATCGGGACAAGGCCGTCAAGAAGGTGCGTTCTTCTTTCTCCCCCTTTCGCTGACGTGTTTGTTCGTTCAGGTCCGCGTGGAAACCAAGAGCTCGGAGATCATCCGACGGCTGGAGAAAACGAAGGTCGTGGACGAAAACGTCGACTACCAGGTGGAGCGAGAGGAGCGGGACCAGCGAGTGCGGGCCAAAGATGTGAGGCCTTCTTTCATCCATTCATTCTTTTGTTCTCCGTTCAGAAAGAAGAGGCCCGAAAGCGGATGAAGCAGGAGGAAGCCGAGCGGCTGTTGCGCGAGAAAGAGAAGGAGGAGCGGAGTTACGATCGCGTGTTCACGAGCTCGAAGATGCGGACGAACAAGGACGCCCCCGACGACGACTTCATGTGATCGCCGCCCGCATTGTCTACCCTTCACTCTTCCGAATTCTGCCTACGAGTTCCTCCTTGTTGTTTGTTGGATAAACGCCGTTGTTTCCGGTCGTCTGATCATTAATTCCTTCTTGTATCGCCGTCCGAATGCACTCTCCATTCACTGGCGGTTATTTCCGTCCTCCGACTGCCGATCATCCGGAAACAACAATCGGGAGGAGACGGCCAGCGGGTCAACAGTCGTACGGATCGTGTTTGCCCGCCAGCCGGCCGGTCGTGCGGCTCGTCGGTCGGGAGTGTTGACCCGCGCGTGTTTGCGCGGCGAGTGGCTTCCTCGTCCTCACGCACGGGGATTCCGCAAACTGATCGGAAGGTCGGCCGCGTGTACGTGAACGAGCGGAAGTGTTTGATGAGCAGCGTGCACAAACACGTGCGGGGATTCCCAAAGAACATCTCGCTTGTTCCGCCCGCCCTCTTCATCTTCCGGCCGGCTGATTTCGCAAGAGACCCGCCCGCCCGTCGTTCTGCTGTTCGATATAAAAGGCGGCCAATTCGTCTCCATTCCACATCGTCTTTGACTCCTTTCTTCTGCTCTCTTCCTTCTGCTCAAGTCGCCCTCCTGCCGAAATGTCCGCTCTGATGAAGGCCGCCGTTCTGCTCGCCGTCCTCGGCCTCGTCGCCGTGTACGAAACGGAGGCCCAATTCCTGCCTTATGCCGGCTATCTTGGGGGTTACGGCTGGCCTGCCTACAACTACGCGTTAGTGCTCTTGTTTGATCGTCTCAAATCATCCTTTGGTTCATTGCAGGTACTACGGAAAGCGGTCGGCCGGCTTTGAGCCCGCCCCGGCCAGCGGACAGCAGCCGGCGGTCTCCGCCTACCCGTCGGGAGCCGTGATCCAGCCGACCACCCAGCAGACGCCCGCCCCGCCGGTCGCCCAGGCCTCTGCTTCCGCCGCGGTCGTCTCGCCGGACACCGCCAACGCCCCGACCACCAAGGCGCCCACCCACTGAACGAGTGAGTGATTGCGGGATGGTTGGGTTCATTCGACCGCTTTTTCAGCTCTGTTTTAATGATCGTCCCCGGTGACTCCAAACGGTCGAATATTGCCACTCGAATTCCACTAACTCGTCCTTCCGTTCTCCAACGGCCTTCTTCTGTTCACCACTCTTCTTCCGAACTGCCGGGTACTCGTGCCTCCTTCCCGTTGCCCACAACAAGTGACCGAACGACAATAAACAGATCTGCATACGAGTGCTCGACAAAGCGAACGAATTCCCTCTTGCGGGCGGTTGCAAAGTCAAGAGCAGGCGGCGGAATTTCGCTCGAATTCCGTGGAGTTTTCGCTTTCGCCGCCGTCTCGCTTCTCGTTGCTCGCGCCGTTCAACGAGCGTTGGCGCCACGAACCAAACGGAGGAGTGGAGTGTGCCGCCCGCCCGCCTTCCGATCGGATGCCGTCGGCGGACGGGCGGGCGGTTTGGTTTCCGATTCGAACTCCGCGAAACAGGCGCTCGAACGGAAGCTGGCGGGCGGGCGGGAAGACGCCAAGTGACTCGTTTCTCGCCGACGGCTCCTCGCCGATCCCGTTTTCCGCCGCCCGCCGAGCTAAACGAATCAATTTGCGAGCGGGATTGACCGCAACGACGAATGTGGTCGACCTCACGTACTTCCGCTCGCTTCGCGGCGATCGGCGGGCAGCAACGCGTGGATTAGTCATCCCTTTGATGCGTGCGCCTGTTGATCACTCGCTTCTTTCTCGACAATTGGGATCAATCCAATTAGCGCGTCTGCCTTCGAGCAATCCGTTTGTCGCTTCTTCCTTCATTCCAGCCAACGCGTCTTCATTCTTTTTATTGCAAAAGAAGAGGAGTGTAAACACGCGACGAACTCAAACGCATGGGTGTGAGCGCTTGCGAAGATACCTTTTGTGTTGTTGCTTTTGGCTTCCGATTGTGATCGAAGACGCGCGACCGAAATCTCGTTCGAATTCGGTCGCTCGTCCGAAGCCGACCTCTCCGCTGAGCGGCGGCAGTCCAAACAAAAAGCCACTGGACTACGCACACGTCGCCGCTCGCTGCGGGCTTTTGCGCCCGGTTTGGGGCTCTTTTTGCGGCATCTTTCGTTCTGTTGAAGGCGATTCAGGCCATTTATGTGGGCGATGAATCACTGCTGTTGTACGCGCAGTAAATAATGTTATTCATGTACGCCCGCCGGTTCCGCTCTCCTCTTTTTGCTGTCTTCTCGCAATCCACGCGTTCGTTGCGCAAAAGCGTGGACGTGAAGCGGCTTGTCGAAATGAGAATCCCGTGGATGGCGTAACGGCGGCTTGATTCTCGCCGCTCTCGTCGGATCGCCGTCAAAGAGATCGCCCACTCGCTCGCCCATCTTTTCGGCTGCTCGTCTTCGTTCGCGTGGAACACTTGAACGGTTCCAGCGGGAGCGAGAACGGCGCTCGTTTTCCGTTTATTTCCGTGTTCTTAAACAATTGCGGGCACTCCGCACTCATTTTATCCTCCTTTTAGTCTCCATTTGATCGGGCTGATGGACGAAAGGCGGCGGTTTGGGCGGGGGCCGTCAGTGCTTCCCCTCGTCCTCGTTTCCGTTCTGTTGCTTGATCTCGCCGTTGCCCTCAAACCGACGACCAACTCGTCCACTTCCTCTCCACCGAAAGCGACCGCCGAACTGCTCACCTGCAAGCACAGCGGGCACCGCTTCGTCCACGACTTCATCCAATTCCAATGCCACGTGGACGAGGGCGGAAAACTGCGCATGCGGCCGATCGGTTCGTCTTCCTCCGCTCATTCGAATGTTTCTTTTGTGCTGCAGGCTGCGTTCCGTCCAACTCGCAGATGGGGACGGCCGTGGCGCCCGGCCAGACGTTCACCAGCGAGCATTTCCGCTACGCGTGTGTCCGCCGCGCGAACGAGACGCTCACCCTGAAGATCACGCACTGCATCGACAGTTCGGGCTCGGCGATCGCCCTCGGCGAGTACTTCATGCAGAAGAACGACAACGGAGAGCACGAGTCGATGGAGTGCGTGGGCGACGAGCTGCAGGCCAAGAAGGTCGTCTTCAAGTGTGAGTCCTTCCGGCCACTCACTCCCTCAACTGCTCTCGTTGAAGGGTCCAAATGCCGCTTGAAGTCGGGCGATCTGCTTACGGAAGGAAACTTCCTGACCGAACCAGTGCCGCCCGAACTGCTCCGCACTCCCTTGCAAACCGAGGAGATCATCTCATGCCAACGGAACGGCGAGGAGGTCGCCCTCAAGTGCACGGGTTGTGTGGCCTCGAACGGAGTGCACGTCTCGAACACCGCTTACACGAATGTGGGCGGGCAGTGGACGCAATGCCGAAAGTATGCGGAGGGTTGCCGGCTGATCAACGTGACGAGTGATTGTGAGCTCCCATCGATCTATCTTTTGATCATTCTGCCTGCAGATGTGAACTGCCGCTACAAGAACGAGACGTACGATAATGGCGAGGTTTTCCGCAGCAAGAGCGGCCGCTCGACTTTCGTCTGTGACTACGGAGTGGTCAACAAACAAGGTTCTTTGCTCGATTCATTTCATTCGTTCATCCCGTTGAAGGTTGCCTGATCGAGGACGAGGTCGTCTCGGTGGGCGAAGTGCGCTACGTCCGGGGAATCCCGCTGCTGTGCGGCGAGGCCGACGAGATCGGGGACTTTGGTCCATTGAGTGCGTTCTTCACCCACACTCTTTCATTCGTGGGTTTGTAGAGGGCTGCACGCTGGAGGACGGGACGGAAAAGAGATTCCTGGACACGTGGCAAGAGGGTCGCCTAAAGAAACGCTGCAGTTGGACGACCACGGCAACTGGCGATTTCAAAGCGGAGATCGTGAGCTTTGGTACGCGACTTCGATCACCACAGCCACCC